>OZ026807.1:6947753-7105429 GCA_964023185.1 Macaria liturata | reverse complement strand
GCACGGCGGCCGCGGCGGCGGCCAGCGCGGGCGAGGCGTGCCGCCGGAGCGCCGCCACCTCCCACAGCGACGAGCGCGCCGCGCACGAGCTCTGAGGAGATGTTTCCTCCATCACGTAGGGGTCGCTCGACACTGGGGCAATAAAAAAAATATTATTTAATAATAATATAATAAATAAATATTCCGGCACATAACACACAGCGCCATCTAGCCCCACACTAAGCAAACGCTTGTGTCGTGGGTACTAGATAACGGATATAATACTTATATACTTTTCTTTTGTAAATACATACTTATTATAATACCTACATACAAACGACCAGAATCAACACAAGTATTTATTGAATTTAAAATACATAATTACTTAAAAAAAACTTGATACAGGTTCTTACCGGGTAAGCACGCTCCATCTTAGGCCATAGCCTTTGCTTGCTATCAGGTAAACTATGGCCAAGTGCAAACCCGTTCCAAGTATAATAAATATATACCATAGACGATAGCAAAATCATCTAAGGCACAAAAGTTCGTACATTTTTCATCGCAATTGAAAACAGCCTAAAACATTATAGGCTGACAATTTTTTATTGGTGTTTCCTATCCTGTCACACCCTCCCTTGTAACACTGTGACCGGTTAGGCATGAAATATAAGCCAATTTGGCCATTCCTAAAGCCAATTTGTTTCCAGTGGAACACTGTTTCTGTTTACCTAAAATTTCATTTGCAACCGGTAGAACCATATTTTTAATCAATTATTCTGATTTCTTAATACATTCTACATATTTCATATCCAGTTAGTTTTGTTTATGCGACAAATCAGTCAAGTTTTTTGTCGAAATAACGTCTCCAAGAATGAAATTGAAAACCTCTTAGGAAACTTGTGTGCGCTGTTGGACGTTCGAGCCTTTGTTTTAACAATATGAATAAAAAAATGATGTTCTGTATTACTATGAAATGGATATAATTGTATGGGCCGTTTTTATCGTTTGTTGACTTGATATACCTTAAAGGATCCACTTCTTTAGCTTGGTAGTCAGAATTTCGTTAATTAAATCAATTCTCAAGAGTATCACGACCCACATTAATGTGAAACACAACCCTCGGTAGTAATGAGGAAAGAAGAGGACTACTCACTCAAATGCGATGCGAGGTATTGTCAGCTGAGCGCCGTTATAACCTCTCCAATAAAGCAAATCTTTGGAGGAGTGACGACCCTCAATAATTAGGAAGACGCTAGGAAGAGAGGAGAGTCTACTCACTAAAATGTGGTGTAATATCCTGGCACACGAGCCTCTTGAGCGGCGGATGTCGAAATCGCCCAAAGCGATAAGGCCGCCCAATGTGCATTCAATTAGTTTAGAATGAGGAGTAGAAGACGAGTCTACTTACTGAGGTGGGGTCACTTCTTTGGCTTAGTGGATAGAACTTATATTATAGATAGATAGAAGCAATTCTGCGGAGGATCACGACCCACAGTAATGAGGAATGGAACTTACTGAGATGTGGTGTAAGTTCCTGGCACACGAGCCTCTTGAGCGGCGGGTGTCGCGCCAGCAGGTTGGCCACCAGCTGCAGTAACACTGTCGCGTCTTCAGCGCTCGCCATCAACGCCAGGCGGGACGCTCGCTTCGCGAACGCACACACCAGCCACTCGGGGAGGTGTCTGGAAAGAACAGGGATAAGTTAGAGTTGGTTAATGTATACAGATATAAGTAAAAAAATTGGTAATAAGAATAGACATACAAATAAATAATGACATTAACATGATGTTCGGGTATGAGGTCAGGCGTTAAGGTATGAGGTCAGTGTTTGGGCATGAGGTCAGGCGTTTGGGTGTGAAGTCAGACGTTCGGGAATGAGGTCAGTGTTTGGGCATGAGGTCAGGCGTTTGGGTGTGAAGTCAGACGTTCGGGAATGAGGTCAGTGTTTGAGCATGAGGTCGTACAGGCGCGCGTACAGCTCCGGGTAGTGGATGTTATGTGCTGATTATGATGATGACTCACGTGGAGGACAGGAACACGTCGGCCACGTGCAGCAGGCGGCGCTTGTACCGCGTGGCGAACATCTCCGGCTCCAGCATGCCGTACAGGCGCGAGTACAGCTCCGGGTAGTGGATGTTGTGGCGGCGCACCAGCTCCAGCACTCCCTGCAGCGCCAGCATGCTTGTTGGGCCGTCTGGGAACAGCATAGGTTGATCAGATAAGATTATGTGTGAGAAAGACTGTGCAGTAGCAGCAGTAGGCGGTTTGCAAACAGCAGCGCACGCATTGCTCAGTAAGGGCCACTTACACTCACTATTGCTGAGCAACAGCCATTGACACTACCTATAGCTTGCCAACAGATGCTGACATTTATATTGATGCTTAGCAACGGCCACTGACACGTATTATGGTTGAGCAACAGTTACTTCTACATGTTATTGCTGAGCAACAGCCACTTTTACTTCTTCCTACCTCTAACATGGCATAAACCCTACATACCTGCGTCCAGGCTGTCACACAGCATGTCGGTGGCGAGGCGCGGCTTGTACAGCAGCGGCAGCAGGCGCTCCACCAGCACCAGCAGCGCGCGCCGCTGAGTGCGCGGGTGGCTCAGCAGCGGCCACTGGCAAGCGAAGCCCCAGCACTTGTTGGCGTAGCGCCGGCACGTGCTGGGTTTGTACTCGAACTTGGCTTTACCTGGACACGAAATTATTAGATTTTTACTAGAAGTTCACACAGAATCATTGAAACTATAAAATTAAGTGTATACCGACTCTTTATAATCACTTATTTTGCTTGATTTTGTATACGTCTTAATGATGAAATTAATGTGATTCAATTGCCTTAAAAACACCATAATATAGTATGGTATCAGTATTTTTTTTAAAGACAATTCGTAAACGACAAAAACATTACTACTAGATTTTGGATTTTTTGAAAGTCTCAAGTCATATTTTAGAGCACGATCAAGAATGCAAGCATTTGAAGTATGTATCTGAAGTGACTTGTTTCTATTTATGCAGAAGGACATACTAAGCTAAGTCTACTTATTTTTCTTATCGTATGAGAGTGGCCAACTCTGGTGTCGAGAGTTTATCAAGCCGCCCTAAGGACCTCTGACATGGCTTAACGACTGCCTTACTAGACAAACAGCCGGGACCTACAATTTAACGTGTCATCCGACCCACGGAAACGCCCAAAATGGAATGTCACTTTTCGGTCACCCATCCGCGTACTGACCGCGTCAACCTTTGCTTAACATTGGTAATCGCATGCGATTGCCTCCGCTAGCTGAGCTACTGGCGCTACAAAGCCAAGTCTACAGTACAAACCCCAATTACATTAAAAGACTTACCATTCCCCCCGCACAGCAGTTTCTCCTCCTTCTCCTCTCTATCTCCCTTCTCCTTGGGCTTGTCGTCGAGTGGTATCTCGCACATCACCAGCTTATCAAGCAGCTCCAGGTAGTTCCGCATGTAGGTCTCGCTTGGCAATCTGGAAATGTTTGGTTGAGATACATTTTGTAGACAACGGAGGCATAATACTGATATTACAAAGGCAAAAGTTTGTGTGTGAGTCTTCACTAACAACCAACTTCAAAAAAGGAGGTTATCAAGTCTTCTAAAAGTATATTTTTTTTGTTACTTCTTCGCGCTCAATCAGTTCAACTGGTTTCGATTAAATTTGGTAAATAAGTGCTTGGATTAACACATAGGTTAGTTTTATTTATTTATTTATTTGATTAATGGGCGAGCAGCAAATTGCTGATGTGCCCATATCACACTGTGTCAAAATTGTTTTATTATAGTCCACACAAAGTTCAAAATTATACAGTCCACTGGTGCAATGATCACAGGTTAACAAGAGATTTTTTGGTTTTCTGTAACCAGTCATCAAGCCGGTTCTTAAAGTTGTTTACAGATGTTGCACTGACCACCTCTTTTGGCAACCTGTTCCAGTAATGAACCACTCTGTTGCTGAGTATGTGGTGACCAGTGTTAATCCCAGATTAACGAAGATAGCATAAGAGGCAATCTTAACTAAACTTTGTTCAAAAGCTAACTTTAAAGTTATAGTCTGTGGAGATTTTAATATTAACATTTTAGAGAATATTCCAAGTGTAAAAGAGTTTAAAGAACTTATAGCCAAACACAATTTAAAATTTAATTTTACGGTTCCAACGCGGCTTCGGAGTGGTACATGTATAGACAATGTAATCCATAACGTCAGAGGAAGTTCGGGTGAGATAATTGAATTAGGATTATCAGATCATAGTGCGCAGTTTTTTAAAATCCCAGTTAAAAAAAGCTGTCGGATCAAGTCTTGGTACGCTTACAAAAGAAATTACAGTCGTGATAATAAACGAAAATTTTTGGAAGCAATCAGCAATCTTAGTTTCCAAGACGTGTATGATTGTAGTGATCCCAATACAGCCTTCAATAACTTTCATGAAATCTTTGTACTTCTTTATAACATGTGCTTCCCGAAAATCAGAATGAAATGTAGTCATATCAAAAGACAGCCATGGATTTCAAAAGGAATTAAAACTTGCGCTCGTAAAAAGATAAGCCTTTTGTGGAACTATAGAACTACTAGAACAGAGTCGTCAAAGAATGATTTAAAAGCATATACAAAAAGATTTAAAAAAATTATTAATCTAACACAGAGAGCACAAAATAATTATTATATACAAAAATCTCAAAACAAATCAAAGGCTACGTGGGACGTAATAAATAAGCAAAAAGCGTGTTATCCTAATGTGACAGTATCACATATAGTTAATGATGACGGAAATACAGTTAAAGATCCTGTCGAGATGGCCAACTATTTTAACGAGTTCTTTTTACGTGTTGGGCAGGGTTGTGTTAATAGTAAAAGCGCGTGCTCGTCATTGAGTAATTTCAACGCTTCCACATCCTTATTTTTGACACCAACTATACCGTTAGACATTTATAAAGTAATACGAGACTTAAAGAATACAAGAAGCGTTGGGTCGGATGGTCTCTGTACTGACATTATAAAATGCGTATCATCTCATATATCTGCTCCAATCAGTCACATAATAAATATATGTATGGAGCAAGGTGTATTCCCTGAAGCGTTAAAAACTTCTATAGTGAAACCTCTTCATAAAAAGGGAGAAAGGGCCAATGTCAGTAATTATCGTCCTGTAGCACTTATTCCCATTTTTTCTAAAGTCTTAGAGAAAGTGATGTACAGTAAAATCTATAGTTACTTTGAACATAATAATCTTTTCTCAAGCAATCAATATGGCTTTAGAAGAGAGAAAACAATTAATATGGCGATTTATAACTTCCTTCAGAAGGTAATGACTGACGTAGATAAAAAACGTAAAGTTATAGCTATGTATATGGATATGTCCAAAGCGTTCGACAATGTTCACCACGGTTTATTGTTAAAAAAATTAAATATTTATGGTATCCGAGGCAACTCAAACAAATTAATTGAATCATATTTAAATAATAGACAACAAATGACACAACTCAGTAGCATATGTCCAAAAACTTTGACACTTAAAACGTATAAATCTAAAACATGTCCAGTATTATATGGGGTCCCGCAAGGCAGTGTACTAGGCCCGCTACTATTCTTAATTTACATTAATGACATGCCTAATGTGACAGATAATGATATGACCCTTTTCGCCGATGATTGTACTATCCTATTCAAACATAACACGCTATACAATCTTGAATATGACATTAGTACGACATTAACAAATATCATTGACTGGTTACGCAATAACAACCTCAAAATTAATATCAGTAAAACAAATATAATGTATTTTAGAAACATGCATAATGACAATGTTAACTTTGATATACATTATAAGAATGAAAAAATTGAAGAAGTTGAGATAACCCGATTTTTAGGTGTTAACATTGACAATAAATTAAATTGGAAGCAACACGTTGACATTGTATGCAAAAGAGTACATAAATTCGCTTATGCGCTCTTTCAACTTCGGAAGGTAGCAAATGACTCGACCCTGTTAACGGCGTACCATGGTCACGTGGCATCGATATTGCGATACGGAATAATGTTTTGGGGAAACTCAACTGACCAAATTAAAGTGTTTAGAGCGCAAAAAAGGTGCATTAGATCAATATGTAGATTAAAAAAGAGAGCAACGTGTAAAGAACATTTTATTAAATTAAAAATTCTCACTGTTCCTTGTCTGTATGTAAGTGAAGTAGCAACATTTGTTAAATCTAATCCAGAACTATTTAGGATGAGGCCCGAGGGTAGCAGGTATGAAAGACAATTGTACGCCACACCGTCACATACAACATATCTGACTAAAAGTGTTTTTTGTATGGCCACAAACATATTCAACAAATTACCAAAGAAATATAGATTGATTGATGATTTATTAATTTTTAAACGCAAATTAAATGAGTTCTTGCTACGTAAAGCATATTATTCTATCAAAATGTTCTTAAACGATAATGATGATATTTGATAAATCGATTTCACATTGACATTTAATGTTATTCTAAATAAACTGACATATTTGTATATTATTTGTGTATTACCTTTGACATAATTCATCATGTAAATCTTATATCATCGCTGCATGACGTTTTTTAATTGAATTTGTTTTGTGTGTCATCAAATGTATTATTAAAATGTATTTTCATCATTATGTATTAAATTCAAATAGTACTAAGCACAGTCTGTAAGCCCAAATGGGCAGTAACTAGAGTACTCATATCACAAACATGACGAAGCTCTGTAATTTGAACATCTGTATATACCTAGTTTGCCAGACAATAAACAATTCATTCATTCATTCATTCATTCATTCATTCATTCAAGATATGGCAATTCATACTTGAGAGTTATTTTCATGAAATGCTGAAAATGGGGTTTATACATTTGCCATTGTTTATATATTCTTATTCTATACACGCATTTAAAGAAAAAAAAAGATTTATTGTAGCAAATAATAAACAAATGAGTACAAACAAGAAATATATATATATAACTACTTAAATAAGATGCCACAATTTGCCACAATACAACCCCAACTCAGCTTAATGCTGGCTGCATAGCAACCAGCGCTGGTCTTCCGTTGGGGTTGGTGATTTATTCACTTACTTGCGATAAGCAATAGTAGACAGCACTCTGAGGCCAAACTGCTGAACATCTTTGTACTCGGTGAACTCTTGGAAGCGGATGATGGAAGCTGTCATTGATACTTCGGAGTCCAGCAGCACCGTTAATATTGCCTGACAACAAGGAACACATATATCTATGCTAATATTGTAAACAATTAATTATATCTTGAACACATATATCTACTTATATTAATATGAGTCCAAATTGGAAGAAAATAGAAGATCAATACTACATGACCTAACAAACACAATAGATCTAAAAATAGAATTAATGACTGACAAATTACGCATAGAAATGACGACAAAAACCGATAATTTAGAAAAACAACAGACTGACATCAAAACAGAAATCATAAAAGCTAATAAGAGAATAAAAATCTAGAAAATTAAAACAACAAACTCAAAAATGAAATACATCAACTACAAAATAAGATTATCAAAGACTTCAATCATCAACCACAGATAGACTACAGGTCATAGCACACTTAAACGACTCTGCTCCCACCCGGCAAAAATAATATAATTCAAATATAGTCTTTAAGTATTGCTCTTTAGATATATTTTACATTGGCATCATGAATTAGCAGACAGCCCGCTGTCAGCGAGCTTACCGCCGTCAGACTGCTCGGTAGTTGATGCCTCGCTGGCCGCACGATGTAGGCGAGCGGTCGGCGCGGTGTCCGCGCGCTCACTGCTAGCAGTGCTAGCTGAACAGCTGGCCGTCTGCAAGCTTTCGCCGCGTGGACTGCTGGGTGCCTGCTAGCTGTCGCCGCGTGGACTGCTAGGTGCCTGCTAGCTGTCGCCGCGTGGACTGCGAGCAGTTAGGGCAGTGTTGGGTGGGAGCCGTGTTGGAGCAGAGTCGTTTAAGTGTGTTATGACCTTACAGCAGGAAATTTGTTATTTATGGACTAAATGAACCTGATTATGAAACTGAACCTCAACTACACCATCAAGTTATATCCATCTGCCAAAATATAATGAATGTAGACCTCACTGGCTACATAGAAGACCTGCGTAGAATTGGGAAAACTACCTTCAAACGTAGGCCAATAGTAGTCGAGCTACTGAGTAAGCGAATGGTAAAATATGTTTTGAAAAATAGCTACTTATTCAGAAACTCGGGCTTATCTATATCAGAATACCTAGATAAAACCACATTACATCAAAGAAAGTCCCTACAATCACAAGCTCGCGCTGCGCGACTTGACGGTCATCAAGCCTTCATAAGAAATAACAAACTTATTATAAACGGAAATATAACAGAGACGTACCCGCATCAGCAGCCTTCCACTTCAGCAGCACCACAACACCATACTCGGCATAGCTCAATTCAGACGCCACACATTATCCCTCCAACCTCACTTAGCCACAGAGATAGCACAAACAACCAAAACATCACTTACGCACAAATAACCGAACTACCACAAAACCACAATTTTCGCCACTAACCAAACAGATTTTGTATTTATACACCAAAACATGCAAAGTCTCTTCGGAAAACGGAAAGAAGTTAAAGCGTTTCTAGAAGAACACTATCAAACACTGCATGCATTCTGCGCGACCGAAACATGGCTATCAAGCACGAAGCTCGAGCTAATCAACTGCGCCGGCTACAACATCGCTGCATCGTTCTGCAGGCAACGTCAGTTCGGTGGCGGGACTATTATTCTACTTCGAGACGACTTTGAATACACCGTGGAACAAGAAATAGCAAACCTATCAATCCAATATTGTATCGAAATATGCGCCATTGTAATAACAAACATTAACATACTATTGATTGTTATCTATTGGAATAAAAACCGAGCCGATCTATTTGACAAACAAATTAAAAAACTACTCAGATTGCTAAAACATAAATATAGTAGCATGGATGTAATCATATGCGGAGATCTACATTTGGATATGACAGACACGAGAAAAGAGTCGATAGAATTCAGAAATTTGTTACTTGAATATAACTTCCATCAACTTGTAACCGAACCAACGCGAATATGTAAAACAAAAGCTTCTTGTCTAGACCTGCTATTTGCTAACTTCAATAAAAATAGATTGATGAATTACCTCCTATTCTTATAAAAAATTGCGCGACAGAACTGACATTACCCTATTATATGCTCATCAACCAATCACTTACTGAAGGAACATTTCCAGACCTCTTAAAAGTAGCCTTAATAAAACCTATTCATAAAAAAATGACAAAAACGGATCCAAATAACTATAGACCCATAGCACTCCTGCCGACGTCTTCCAAAGTCTTTGAAAAAGTAACGCAAGTACGATTAAATTCCTTTTGCGAAAAATATGGTATATTTGACAGTGCACAAGAAGGCTTTAGAAAAAACCGCTCCACAGTTTTGGCACTATACAAATATGTCCAGGAAATATTAAATATAATCGACAATAAAAAATACGCAATAGGAATACTGCTTGATATGAGTAAAGCATACGACAAAGTTCAATTTAATTTATTACTAAATAAACTGTACGATATTGGCATACGAGGAATCACCCACAAATGGTTTAAGTCATATTTAGAAAATCGTCAGCAGCACGTAGAATTAGAGCATTTCGACCAGAACTCCGGCCTTATAAGAACAGTGCGATCCGCGCCTCTTCTAATTAATCATTCGATACCCCAAGGCTCGGTGCTTGGATGTATACTATTTTTAATTTATATTAACGATCTTCCTAAAGTGATAAATGATTTTTGTGTTCTTTTCGCCGACGACATTTCTATCCTGACATCTTGTGTAAATAATTTCAATTTGACTAATAAACTTACTGACATTTTTAAAATAATTATAAATTGGCTGACCGATCATAACCTGGACATCAACATAAACAAAACGAAACTAATCCAATTTAGACCACATCAAAAAAAACCTCTTGACATCAATTTTACATATAACAATAGCAAATTACAGTGTGTAGACGCGGCAACATTGTTAGGCCTAGAAATTGACAAACACGTTAACTGGAAAGAACATATAAAAAAGATAAACTCTAAACTGTCAAGCTTCACCTACGCATTTGCAGAACTTCGTTGTGCTACCGACGAGCCTACAGCGCTCTCGGCATATTATGCGTATGCTTACTCATGGATTAGATACGGTATAATATTATGGGGCAATAGCACAGACGTAAATAACATATTTTTGAGACAAAAGAAATTAATTCGAATTCTGGCTAACATCCGTGCTCCCGACATAACCAAACATCACTTTCACGAACCATCCTTAAAAAAATATAAGATACTCACCGTACCGAGTATCTATATTTTAGAATTATGTAAATTTATAAAAAAATATCCCGATTTTTTCAAAAAAGTAAACCAAAACCGACAATACCCTCTAAGATCACAGTACCTTAATAAATTAAAAATTCAAAAATCCCGCCTCAAAATGCATAGTTCTGGACCAAATGCTATGGCCATAAATATATATAATAAATTACCCAACCTAATAAAAAATATTGACAAAACCAACATATTCGAGAACAAATTAAAAGAATTATTGATACATAAATGCTACTATACAGTTGACGAATATATTAATGATGATAATTTAAATGATGATTTTCTATACAAACACAATATAATAAAAAAACAAATAGACCGGCCCACACACAACAATTTAAATTATTTGTAAACACCCTTTGAGGGTATATTGTGTTGTTCATGTACTAAATTATGCATAAAAGATCTGCAACATATTATTGAAAACACAATAGTACAAAATTTCCCTAGCATCAGAGTTAAATGTTCGCACATAAAGAAACAGCCCTGGGTATCGAAGGGTATTAAAGTGTGTGCAAGGAAAAAAATTAATCTACTTTGGAGGTATAGGTCTAGCAAGACGGAAGCGGATAGGAAAAATTTGAAAGCGTATACAAAAAGGTTTAAAAAAATTATACACTTAACACAAAAAGCACAAAATAATTATAACATTCAAATCTCTAAAAATAAATCAAAAGCTACTTGGAACGTGATCAACAAAGAAAAAGCATGCTACCCGAATGAAACTATATCTCACCTAGTAAATGATGATGGCAGTATAATAAAAGAACCGAAGGCAATGGCAGACTTCTTCAATGACTACTTCTTAAGTGTTGGAAAATGTAATGTAGTCAAAACAGACCAAAACAATAAAACCAATGTAAATAATTGTAACATTACATCTTCAAAGTCTTTGTTTTTGACACCTACAGTCCCATCAGATATCGATATAATTATACGAAGTCTCAATAATACCAATAGTGTTGGATCAGATGGTGTTCGAACAGATGTAATAAAAACCGTTTCAGTGTACATAGCCCCAGTACTGAGTCATATTTTCAACCTGTGTATGGAGAGTGGAGTGTTTCTTGATGCTTTGAAAATATCTATTGTTAAGCCTTTACACAAAAAAGGTGAAAAATCAAACGCGGGTAATTATCGACCAGTGGCCTTAATTCCTATTTTTTCAAAAATAATAGAAAAGGTGATATACAATCAAATTTATAGTTATTTTGAACGTAACAAACTATTTTCAAAGCATCAATATGGTTTTCGAAAAGAAAAAACCATCAATATGGCAATTTACGACTTCCTTAAAAAAGTAATGACAAATGTAGATAAAAGGAAAAAAGTTGTGGCACTGTATATGGACATGTCAAAAGCGTTCGATAATGTAAGTCACGAAATCCTGTTGGACAAGCTGTGTAAATATGGAATAAGAGGGAACGCAAATTCGCTACTCCGGCATTATTTAACAAATAGACAACAATTTACAGAATTGAAACAGATATGCTCCAAAACAATGACTTTAAAAACTTACAAATCGGATATACGAACAATCCAGTATGGAGTCCCTCAGGGCAGTGTACTAGGTCCATTATTATTCCTAATTTATATAAATGACTTGCCTAACATAATAAACCATGACGTAACACTATTTGCAGACGATTGTACTATATTATGTATTAATGACAAGCTTAGCGCAATTCAAGTTGACATAAATTCTACATTGACATTGGTAATTAACTGGTTACGTAGTAATAATTTGCAGATAAATATAAATAAGACAAATATGATGTATTTTAGGAACAGGCATAATGATAATATTAACTTTGACATATACCATGATGCCCATAAGATATCTGAAGTAGAGGTAGCTCGTTTCTTAGGAGTAAATATTGACCATAAATTGGACTGGAAACAACATGTTGACTCTGTTTGTAAACGTGTACATAAGTTTGCCTACGCATTATTTCAACTGCGAAAAGTAGCTAACGATAGTACACTTTTAACAGCATATCATGGTCATGTGGCTTCCATACTACGTTATGGAATTCTATTTTGGGGCAACTCAACTGATAGAGATAGAGCTTTTAAGGCCCAGAAGCGTTGTATAAGAGCAATGCGTAGACTAAAGAAAAGAGATTCATGTCGAGAACATTTTAGAAAATTAAAGCTACTGACTGTACCATGTTTATATATAAGAGAGGTAGCTATGTTCGTAAAAACTAATCCAGAAATGTTCAGAATGAGGTCTCAAGAAACTAGGCATAGAGGAAAGTTATATGTAACCCCATCAAGTACTGCATACTTGAATAAGAGTGTATTCTGCATGGCAATACATATTTATAATAAATTACCAAAAACTGTCAGAAATACAGATGAAATGTTAAGTTTTAAAAATAAATTAAATAATTTGTTAGCACAAAAGGCGTACTATTCAGTGGACCAATTTTTGAAAGATGAAGATATTATGACATAATGTAATAATTGTAATAAAGTGACATGACTAATATAAATAATAATAAGTAATTACTAATCACTACTGTCTGTAAGCCCAATCGGGTAGAAGCTAGAGGAACTCCCTAAATGTAAACTAACTAACTAACTATTAGTTATGTAAACAACCTATATCACCTAGTTTCCGGACAATAAATATATTTCATTCATTTCAAAAAAAAAAAAAAAAAAAAAATACTTTGACTTTGACTTTTGATATTATAAAGCTGAAGAGTTTGTTCGTTTGAACGCGCTAATCTCAGGAACCACCAGTGTGAATTGAAAAAATATTTTTGTGTTGAATAGAACATTTATCGAGAATGGCTTTAGGCTATATAACATCACGCTGCCACTAATAGGAGCGAGGAAATAATGGAAAATGTGGAAAAAACGGGGAAAATTATTCATCTTAGAGGCTTCCGTTGCGTTCGCTGCGAAAACAGTTCAAAATTCAAAGAATTAATACCCAAAATAAATATTCCACACGTACGAAGTCACAGGCACAGCTAGTATCTTATATTAAACATTATGTTTATCTATTGTGGGATATGCACAAGCAATTAATTGATTACAAATGTTTATCATTACCAGCACAATATAATAGTATACTATACATTCAGAACAGTATTTGACTGTCCATTCTTTTAGGTAGAAAAAAAGGGTTAATGTTCATCATATAGGTTGTTAACAAGCTCAGTTGGAAATGAGCTAAAATAATCATAACCAGGTTGATATAAACTTGTTTTATTGTGGATTTTGTCCACTATGCCTTACGTCACATAAAGTATACCTACTGTTACCATGAGCTAACAGTAGGGAAGTAGACATCACTGGAGACTTGATGTCTGCGTCATGCACTTGAGGACTTGCTTGGTGACTGCTTCACAACACTGCTGGAGCTACTGTCTCACACTTATTGACTTGGCTGTTCTAACATCTCACCTTCATTCTAGCAGTAGGGAAGCAGTAGACATCACTGGAGTCCTGCATATGGCTGCCCTCGGCCTGCATGAGCTTGCAAGCTGTCACCAGCGCCTGGAGGCGGGAGTGACTCCGCCCCCGCGTCATGCACTCCAGGTTGTTAACAAGCTCAGTTGGAAATGAGCTAAAATAATCATAACCAGGTTGATATAAACTTGTTTTATTGTGGATTTTGTCCACTATGCCTTACGTCACATAAAGTATACCTACTGTTACCATGAGCTAACAGTAGGGAAGTAGACATCACTGGAGACTTGATGTCTGCGTCATGCACTTGAGGACTTGCTTGGTGACTGCTTCACAACACTGCTGGAGCTACTGTCTCACACTTATTGACTTGGCTGTTCTAATATCTCACCTTCATTCTAGCAGTAGGGAAGCAGTAGACATCACTGGAGTCCTGCATATGGCTGCCCTCGGCCTGCATGAGCTTGCAAGCTGTCACCAGCGCCTGGAGGCGGGAGTGACTCCGCCCCCGCGTCATGCACTCCAGGGCGCGTGTGGTGGCCGCTTCGTAGCACTGTCGGAGCCATGCTGAGTATGTTGCCTCCGGACTTGTGTCTGAAATAATTCATAGTAATTTATTCATAAACAGAGTTATACGTCAAATTCCAAAATAATATTAATATACCACACAGTATGTATGTATACACTTAAGTAACTATGTTAATTTATAAAATAATATAAATTGCACATTAAATCTTTTTATTCGGATTTTGCCATCAAACTGTAAAAACATTTCATACGAGTAGAAGGTCCGCTTATAATAAGGTTTAATATTTCACTTTTATATAATCTAACTCTCTACTAAAAGTTTGTAGAAAGAAGAAGAGCAAGTAGAAGTATTGTGTAAGGACATGGGCATCTACAATGATGTATCTGCCCAAGAGAACTCCCCCAATAAAGTGAATTACAACCCGCATTAAAAAGGTATATGATTAAGGAGGAGGACTAGAAATTTCAAGTCTAATTCACATCAAATGGTAGAGCTGATAAGGATGAAATTTGGTATGGTGGTAGATCAGACCCTGGATTAACACATAGGCTTTAATCAGGGATCAACTTAAGTAACACTATTGGTATTGTTTGTAATAAATAATAATAACATCATTTATTGACACAAATAACATTTTAAAATATATTACAATAGTTGTAGCCTGTAATATTATAATCTTAGAAAATATGTGTAACTAGTCATGGGTGTTCGTGGCTTCGCTCGCATTAAGAAGTAAAACTTGCATCCCCTATTTCACCCCTTTAAAAGTGGCATTTCCAAAAATCATATCTTAGTGGATGCCTACATCTTAAAATCTACCTTCATTCCAAATTTCAGCCCAATCCGTCCAGTGGTTTGGACTGTGTGTTGATAGATCACTATATCAGTCAGTCAGTCAATCTGTCAGTCAGACACCTTTGAGTTTTAAATATATAGAAGTACATTTTATTTGTGCAATGAATAGAACTGGTTTTTCTGAACTAAGCAAGAATGCTTGTCTTAGGAGAACCATACCCCCAGGTGAATTTACAATAGATGAGCTAGTTAGGCCATGTTACTGCTAGCCATTAAATAACTATAGGTATATGGGCTAGATTTTAGGATAGTAATGCTTTATATCCGGAAAACTTAATGCAGGAGTAAATTATAGTTTTTTAGACTATTAGTTAATATATTTCCGGTCCATGACTTGTTAGTTCTTTCAAATGTTTTTGTGTCTGTAGATCATTAAATCTGAGCAGTCTAGGTGTTTCAAAAACTTAGATTGATATGGCAAACATTTTAATATGGAATATTCATTGATAGAAAAAATGTATCAAAAATTTATTTACAATAATAAAATATAAAAACAAGGGAAAAAAATTAAACATACATAGATATATATAATATTAATTGAATAAAGATAAAAAGTTAAAGAATCTTTATTGATCATGTAAAGTTGTAACATACATAGCTATAAGTATAAGTACTAATATCATAGAATATGCTACACAAATTACAATATCTCATCAAATTGAATTTATAACATTTAGTTTTAATAAAATTTTAGAAGTTACAACAGTATACTAACTATTCCAATATTCATGTAGCAAAGTGATGAGTCAGTAATTCAGTATACAAACACACAATATATATGTGTGTAGCACATGTATACATAATGTGGTGTATATCATATGACCTTGAGTCTGTATTTTTGCAGAGGCCCTCTGTCATCCTTGAAAAGAGTATACCTACACAACTTCACAAGTGACAAAACTATGCTTGTCATTGTAGTCTGGCCTCTATGTACTCGCAAAGCTATTTATACAGAACACAATGCATATAATAACGCAATTACACAAGTATAGCGGCTAATTGGCTGGTTCGATCTTTATGTAAGCAAATAATATCACATGTCGCAAAATTAGCTACAAAACTTTACATGCCCAAGACTTTGCAAAATATATTTTTTCATGATCATGTTTAAGCGTATACCGTAGCCAAATACCAGTTATTGAAGTGCGACATCAGGAAAATCAATAACAATGCGCTAAATGCTGATATACTACCAATATTTAGAAACAAGTATTTACTCACCCGCTGGCTTTAGAGCGATTATATTCTCATCCAAGTCACCCCTCTTTAGTAGCTCAGTAAATATGACTTCGATAGTTAACAGCAGAGGCGTGTAATTATCAGTTTCGGCCTGAAATACCAAGTATCATCCAGTAACAAACGTAACCTATGACGCAGTATTTCTAGTCGGCTTTTGGGACCTTTGCGGTAACTTTCCTTACCTCAAACATTTGAAGTATGTCTGCAAGATTGTTAGCATGTTTTCTGGAGTTCAAAAACTCATTAGCTTTATTGCGAAGCTGTGCCGAAATCATTTTTGAAAAATTCTGCGCCTGCAAAGCGGCCATTTTTGTATTGAAAAGAAAGATTTGAATTTTGAAATTAAAAATGTGGTCTTAATGTCAATGTCATAACTTTTTTTAGCTTCGTACGGCACTTTATTATTCTATATAGAATAATAAAGAATTTTATTTCAAAAGAAGACATTATTTTCTTTATTATTCTATCGTAACATTAAGAAAATAAGTTAAGTTAATTAATTATTACTAATTTTATTTAATCATACACCAAAATAAAGTAAAAGGTGTAGCTTATAAATAAAAAAACTGACTCTTGCAAGGTCGTGTCAAATAAAAAAGAAAACATTTTAATGTCACTGTCAAAAAAAATAAATGCAAGCGGCGGTGGCGGCGTTTGTTTTGATTCGTGAGTTTTAGTTAATTAATCGATAATTTCGTTTAATTGTCGATAATCTTTTGTAACTAAGGAGTGTACTGGTTCCAAAAACCAAAGTCTTCAAGATGGACGGAGATTTGTATGATGAATTCGGTAATTACATCGGGCCTGACTTGGAGTCAGATTCCGAGGATGAACAGAGCGTGTATGGCCAGGATAACCGTGATGATGAAGACGCTATGGAGGAAGACGAAGATGCCGATGCAGAGCCCGAGGTAGCGCCGATGTCTGTCGTCCTGCATGAGGATAAACGGTACGTAAATTTAGCATACAAACATAACCCCACTTAGTAACTTGTAGTGTGTTAAAACTAATATTTATGCTAGAATAACTTCTTCTATTATGATCATATCGATCATACCTTATGTTTGTGATCAGCAATACCCATCCCACCACCACCAACTGAGTTACTATGACTCCAAGTATTCGTTTTAAAAACTCAGGTTTGGCTGACTAGAATAAAGTAGTGCTTATTGTCTGCTGATTATAAGCGAAACAACTGTCAAATATTTGGTATTTCTTTTGGTACCTATATTAGGCTATTTTGTCTTTCAAAATCACTATCATCTTACATAGCAGATTTTGTCCCACTGCCGAGTATAATCTTCCATGCATGCCAGCCATCTCAATTCTGTGCTAATATTTTAATTTTGTCTTATTACACAGATATTACCCACAAGCAGTTGAGGTCTACGGTCCAGACGTAGAGACTGTAGTACAAGAAGAAGACACCCAGGCATTAGACAAGCCACTGATAGAGCCAGTGAAGCACAAGAAGTTCCAGGTGCAGGAGCAGGAGCTGCCGGAGACCAAGTATGACATGGAGTACCTGGCCGACATGCTGGATAATACTAACTTGATGAGGAATGTGACGCTGATGGGGCATCTGCATAATGGTTTGTATTTGTACATGATCAAATTGAAACACTAAAAAAAATATATGAAATTGTAGTTGCAATGAAATTGAAAAAAAGCTCGGAATTAGTTGATAAGAAAGTATAACATATTAAAGTTAATAACATACATAACATGAAAAAACTAGCATGTTTCATATCGTTTTTTCATACTGTCTAAAGTAGCCTGACATCCATACATATTACATAATATGTATAATAAAGCTGAAAAGGGTCGAAAGCTTTAACATTGAAGGTATATAAAAAAATATTGAGATACATAGAATTGATAACAGAACATGTTCCAACAATTTATAGAAGCCTTTTTACCTGTGTCTCTGTTTATTTAAACATCACACAAAAAACCAAATGCAAACCCATTCCTTGTAAAAAAATAAAATGGCTGAACGGATCATTATGATTTTTGGTATGTACACCTCATACAATCGTATGAGGTCTAAGGAGTGTCATGGCTACTATTTATCCTTATTGATTATTTAATATGAGCCAAGCCATGTTTGTCCTCTAGTAGTATAATAATAAAAATCACTCAGTTACAAATTTCAAATTCATTGATTGTTTTAGACTTAAAAAAAACATTTTCACTATATATCTAATAACACATCAAAGATAGCACTTGCAGGTCACACAATTATGAACACAATATTGTACTTTTAGCCAAGTTCCCAGATATGAGTCAGTTATCATTGAATTACTTTGATTTCATCTTCAGGTAAAACCTCATTCGTGGACTGCCTGATCCGTCAGACCCACCCCGGCACAGCAAACCACGAGACTACCATCCCAATGAGATATACCGACACTCTCTTCGTAGAACAAGAGAGGGGTGTCTCCATCAAGTCTATGCCGGTGACGCTGCTCCTGAAGAACATCAAGGGCAAGTCACATCTTTTGAACATCATGGATACTCCGGGACATGTGAACTTTAGCGATGAAGTGTCTGCTGCTTTGAGGATTTCGGATGGTAAGTTTGTTGTTAGTAAAAGGTTTTTTATTTAGTAAATAACTAACTTATTTGTTATGTAAGTAAGTAAAATATGAGTTGCCTGGTGGGTTTGTTGAACTTAACTCTTTATTTATTTTTTATGATTGCATTACGAGCAGCCCATTCTAAAAAAAATCTAAAATGTTTTCTATAGTACCAACAAATAGTACAGAAATACTTAATTTTCTATAAATCAAATGTGACTAAGAGAGGTGTAAATAATATCATCCTAAGAATCAAAGTTTAACTGTCTGTTTTTTCCTTGTTAGGTATAATATTGCTCATCGTAATTTTTAGAATGGAAGTAGCATTATTTAAAAAAAATACAAAAACCAACTTCAAGTCTACTGACACTTTACTAAAAAAAACTTTCCTAAGACTTGATAACCTCCTTTTTTTGGAAGTCGGTTAAAAATGCGAGTAAAGTTGTGAATTTTGCTCACAGCTTTGCTCGCTTGGTCATAAAACAACAGCATGTATTAACCCCCCATGAAAACTTTTAGGTGCAGTCCTCTTCGTAGACGCAGCCGAGGGCATAATGCTCAACACAGAGCGCTTACTCAGGCACGCTGTCCAAGAGCGAGTGCCTCTCACAATCTGTATTAACAAGATCGACCGTCTCATATTGGAACTGAAGCTGCCTCCTGCAGATGCTTATTACAAACTGAGACATATTATTGATGAGTTGAACTCGCTGTGTGAAACGCATCAGCCGCAGGATAACCCAGATGAGCCTGCTATGGTGTTCTCGCCGTTGTTAGGTAAGTTGTTTACCTAGTTGTTTTGATACAATCTACTATATAAAATTATTTATTTATTTATTTGAATAATGGGTGAGCAGCAAATTGCTGATGTGCCCATATCACACTGTGTCAAAAATTATTTTATGTATAGTCCACACAAAGTTCAGATTTATACAGTCCACTGGTGCAATGATCACAGGTTAACAAGAGATTTTTTGGTTTTCTGTAACCAGCCATCAAGCCGGTCAAATAAGTCGAGGTTTCCTTCCTGACGCTATAACTCCAGAACAGATTTCCACGGTTTTGCATTCGTTGGAAAGGTTTGGGCTCTGTGAGGTTTATAAAAACAAAAAACGAAGCCTTGTATTTAAGAAGTTTTGTATAAATAAAAGAAGGTGCTGGTCTTCTTACAGCGTAAATCTTTTATGCAATATAATTATTTGGTGTTTTCATTCATCATCATCATTTGCCTTCTTCAAGACGAGAAGCAGACACTGTTAATCCTTGGACAGGTGACCAAGAATTAGCATTCTATTTACTGTACTTCCGTGGATTGGATGACACGTTAAATTGTAGGTCCCGGCTGATTGGTATAATACAGCAGTTGTTAAGCCATGTCAGAGACCCTTAGGGTAATTTGAAAACTGTGTCACCAGAGTTGGCCAGTTCATACGAACTTGCTTACTTTTACACTAAATCTAATTCTCTACTCTCTTCCAGGCAACGTATGCTTCGCCTCCTCGCTGTACGACGTATGTTTCACGGTGGAGTCGTTCGCGGCGCTGTACGCGGCCGCGCACCCTGACGCAGGCCTTCGCCCCGCCGACATGGCGGGCTGGTTGTGGGGCGATGTGTACTTCAATAACAAGACGAGACGGTTCACGAAGAAGCAGCCACATGCGTCTGCGCAGAGGAGTTTTGTGGAGTTTATTTTGGAGCCACTGTATAAGATCTTTGCACAGGTAACTATTTCTCTCTGTCTCTCTTTTCTTATGTATATCTCTTTGTCTTCTACTGATATGGATGGCTGGTTATGGAGCGATTTGTACCCTATAATAATAAAATAACATAGTTTTATGAAGAAACTCCATAATATGAAGAGACAGTTCAGTTAGAAATAACCACAGGAATATCACAAATACAGTGTAAACTCTTTATAACGAAACTCAAGGGACTGAGCATTTTTTTGTCGCTATAGAGAGTTATCGTTATATGGCGTGAACAAAAAAACAACCAATTATTAACAAGACTTTTTAATTTTAAAGTAGGTTTACGACTGATTATATGATAGGCACCCAGTATGCTTGGTCGAAGAAAATCACAACCGAGAAAACAACGCGTCATACTGCACGTGTTCAAGGCAATTAAGGATAACAAAAGATGTTTCGGAGTTTCAAAGTCTTTTGTTACCTGATAACATAACATAAACAATAATACCGATAATAAATATTGACTGTCTAAAAATATGAACACATTTCTTCGTAATTCTTCGTAATAGAGAATGGCGTATCGCTATAAAGAAGGTTTCAATATAATAATAATAATAAAAATAAATAATAATAATAAATCCTTTATTGTTTAAACTTACATGTTACGTACATGATTGTATATGACAATAACAAAGTTTATGCACTACGTTGGTAGGTGTACTAAGCCCTGTACTAGGTATCACAAAGGATCCTGTGTTACAGGGCTATAGTATCCTTGCCGCGGCAGGCTTTCTCCTGCTGAGAGTTACACCTAAATATCCTAAAATAGAAACAAAAAATAGAAACATAACAACCTTAGAAGAACATAACAATTTGGTATCAAAAAACACAAGAATTCTGATTTGACAATGACAGTAGTGAAATGACAGTAAACAATAAAATTTAGTGATACCAGTATCGCTTTAAAAAAATTACTATTTTCTACGTCATGAAGGTACATACATTAGCAGGGTATTAAAGCCTACGCTATACGCTATATTTAGCTTACATGAGGCGGCTGGAAATGAGACTCAAAATAATATATGTAGCCAGACATACCTGTTAGTACTTATAAAAATATTGTATGCAATTCGTGTTATAAGAAGTGCTTTGGCGACATAGTGCATATTTGAGTCTTAGTTATAGTGAGATGAGCGTGTATGTTATATGTGTGTGTGTGTGTGTGTGTATATGTAACTGATAGTGAAACTAAACTGTGATTATGTTACTAAACTTGTCAACCGGTGGTTTATGAGTGTTATACTTTAATGTCCATAAATTCTTCAGTTTTATCATAGTCCAGTGTGAGCAGAAAGTCATGCACTCGTGTAGAGCTCCCATGCCTAGTTTGGTGTGATATGTCCATAATTTTGCTTATCTTATTATACAGCGATGGGCCTAACTTGCTAACACACTGTCTTCCAAAATTAGTCCTCACCCTTGGAATGTCAAATATTTGGTTCTTTCTCCTCTTGTTACATAAAGATCCAATTTTCCTTTTGTCACCTAGCCGGTGTTGTCTTAATATCAGGGTTTTAATAAAAAGTTGTCTAAGCGTCTAAGTGTTGTAAGCACTTTACACTCTTTGTATAGAGATGTGGTGGAAAATCTTCTTTTCTTAAAAGTCATGACTTTAAGAAGGGCTCTTTGTGATATCTCTAGTTTTTCCAAATATGTGGGTTTTATCTCAAACCAACCAAGTTGGGCTCACTTCAACATTATAGGGAGTTTATCGTTATAAAGGATAACGTTATAAAGAGTTTACACTGTAATAGGATATATATATATATATATATATAGGAGACTAAAGCGAAGATATCATACAGCAGCTCTAACATAATCCGAACAAAATCGGAGATAACATATACTATATATATATAGTATATGTTATCTCCGATTATATTAGAGCTGCTGTATGATATCTTCGCTTTAGTCTCCTAATCTTTATTTCCACTCTTTTTTTCTGTCTCAACCTCACCGACTGATCGGCTATGTGGTTGTGTAAAAAAACGATATGAAATGAAAGTAAAACTATTTTTAACCGAGTTCCAAAAAACGGAAGTTATCAAGTCTTCTGAAAGTTTTTTTTTGATGGGATGTTACGCGATTACTCCGTTGTTTATCAACCGATTTCAAAAATTCTTTTTTATTCGATGAGGATAGTTTCCGAGATGGCCCTTAAAAATTGTTTTTCATTCGGTTAGTGCTTTTTGAGAAAAAGACCAATAAACCAACAAATTGATAAAGTTTATGCAAACCAATTTTACCCATATTTCCAAAACTACTAGTCGGATTTTGATACAGTTTTCTCTGATGTGTTGAGGTTTAATGGGTGCATCTTTTTAGCTATGTATTACTATGACAACTCACCAGGGGGCGCTGCTGTATACACTATATCTTCTGAATTATCAGCCCGATTTTGATGCGGTTTTCTCTGCTAGGCTTGGATTTGTTTAGCAAATGAATTTATGTTGTAGTTTTTTTTTGATAGGCTTAGATTTGTTCAGTAACGTGACAGTAGAGTTGAAGTCGGTTTTTGCTTTTGTTTACAAATAATTATCAACTATCTGTCTAGGTGGTGGGCGACGTGGACGCGAGCCTGGCCAACGTGTTGGCGGAGCTTGGCATCAAGCTGACCAAGCAGGAGGCCAAGCTGAACGTGCGCCCGCTGCTGCGCCTCGTCTGCACGCGACTCTTTGGGGAGTTCTCGTGAGTAGATAGTAGTTTGCGTAAACTTTGCTAGATGGCGCTGAACCTGGTTAAAACACACAATCGATTAGACCTATTGGAATTATGTAGTTTTATTTCTCTTTTTCATGCATGCGGCATGTGATGAGCTATCCACAATTTGAAATAAGTGTCATCGAATACGTACATATATATTAACTTTCCTACGATAAGTCTATATAACTTTCTTTTGCAGTGGTTTCGTAGAAATGGTGGTGCAACATATCCCGTCGCCACTAGATGGCGCTGAACGTAAAGTTTCTCACGCGTACCGTGGATCACATGGCCAACTTCGTGACGACATGTTAGCATGTGACCAATCAGGGCGACTTGTTGCTCACACCACGAAAATGTACCCTACGGATGACTGCACATTCTTCTTGGTAAGTTTTTCAACGTTAGTATTTCTTAGTACCAAACATTGCCACTAGATGGTGCTGAATGTAAAGTTCGAATGCGTATCCTAACTACGTGAGATTACGAGCAGACCAACATAAATACACCACTTAGAGACGATATTACTTTCTTTTTGGTTAATAAACGTTCTCTGTATTGATATTAGTGGCATCTTGTTCCCACTCGATGGCGCTAAATACAATTTTTTTTCCAGGTGCTAGCGCGCATAATGTCGGGCACTCTGTACGCGGGGCAGACGGTGCGCGTGCTCGGGGAGAACTACAGCGCGCACGACGAGGAGGACTCGCGCCTCATGACCGTCGGCAGGCTGTGGATATACGAGGCACGGTACAAGGTGAGTGTGTCAGACAGGCCCCTGGGGCGGTGTATACAGTGCAGTAGCAGACAGTGCTCGGGGAGAACTACAGCGCGCACGACGAGGAGGACTCGCGCGTCATGACCCTCGGCCGGCTGTGGATATACGAGGCACGGTACAAGGTGAGTGTGTCAGACAGGCCCCTGGGGCGGTGTATACAGTGCAGTAGCAGACAGTGCTCGGGGAGAACTACAGCGCGCACGACGAGGAAGACTCGCGCGTCATGACCGTCGGCCGGCTGTGGATATACGAGGCACGGTACAAGGTGAGTGTGACAGACAGGCCCCTGGGGCGGTGTATACAGTGCAGTAGCAGACAGTGCTCGGGGAGAACTACATTGCGCACGACGAGAAGGACTCGCGTGTCATGACCGTCGGCCAGCTGTGGATATACGAGGCACGGTACAAGGTGAGTGTGTCATACAGGCCCCTGGGACGGTGTATACAGTGCAGTAGCAGACAGTGCTCGGGGAGAACTACATTGCGCACGACGAGGAGGACTCGCGTGTCATGACCGTCGGCCGGCTGTGGATATACGAGGCACGGTACAAGGTCAGGCCCCTGGGGCGGTGTATACAGGGCAAATAAAACTAGCTATCCTTTTAAAGACTGCTTTGGTACTACAAAAGCAACAGAAGCTCTATTCTACGGCTTATCAACATTTGTTCGACAACTTTTGGACATTCGCGAAAAACAACAGTAGTTCCAAACAAAAAGTTCATAAAATCTTGACAAAGTGTATGAAATCTGTTCTTTGGCTATTTTTGAGTTTTAAAGTTGATTTGTCTTATACGCACTTACTTATTTTAACATTTGTTAATCTACTAATGTTATTTATAGTTGTAAATGGAGCAGTTCACCAGCGGTCATATTTATTTTATCGGTATTCAAGTTACTCTAATCGTTTGTTTATAATCACCCTTAGCCCACAGTTATCTGCCAAATAAAAAAGCTGGCTAAGTGCGAATTAGTCTCGCGCACGCAAGGTTTTGTACAATTATCTGTAAAAAGGACAAAAAGACATTGTTATGTGGAAAGGGTTCCTCTTTAATATTTTATTTGTGTTAGCAGCAATAGAATCTCTCTCTTGGGTTGTATTTCCTCATGACTGAGGGTCGTGACTGCTCCGCAGAGTTAATTCGTTAGGGGAGTTCTCTTGTGCAGATACATCGTGGTGGTCGCCCAGCTCCTTCCACGGAAGACATAAGTCCTCGGTTATGGTGGTCATCAAACATGTCGGTTTCCTTGCGATGTTTTGCTTCACCGCTAAGCGAGTGCAAACAGCAACAGAATACAACATATATAAAAAAAAACCGTTACATACAAGCAGACGAGGCGACAAAGGAGATTTCCCTTTGTTTTAGAAAATTAATATACCTATTATATCTAGAGTCATAGTATAGTACAACATAGAAACCTTATTCTATATAGGATAATTTTTACGAATGAGGAATATGTTTTTAGCATCTAAACAGGTATGGTGATATTTTCTTCAAGGGACCATAAAAATATTAGATTAAAACATGTTAAATAAGACTCCTATTCGCGGGCTATCTTAAAACGAGATTCTTATTGGAACCCTAAAAAGAGTCAGATTAAAATATTCGCGTACTATCCAAAACAACTTTTGACCTTATCTGAGTATAAATAAGAAGCAATCAAGACCAACGGCGTCAAACGTATTCGAACTCTCAATACTTCTTAACATCAATATTCAATAGTGATACGTAAAGTTAACACCATTCAAGATGCGTACCAAATTTCTTCTGCTATTCCTTCTATTTCTTTGCACATTGATCTTCGTATCCGAGGCTCGCAGGAACGGTAGAGAAGGCAGCACTTGGGGTAAAGGTTGGGGCGGTGGAAGCTCTCTTGGAAACTCCACTTACCCCAGCGTACCAAAGCCTGCATCAAACAAGGGAGGCATTAAACCAGTTGCGTCTAACAACGGAGGGAATAACCCAGGGAGTCCAGCATACGGTTCCGCTCGTGCACCAAGCCAGTCGGATACTAAAAAGGACTGATTTTGAAAGTGTTATGTCGAAAAACTGACTCTAAAGCGACATTACAGATACAATACGCTAATTGAAGCCTAAACATACATATAGGTCACCAAAATTAGCCTCTCACACCACATACAATAAAAAGAAGAAACACCAGAAAGCAGAAATTGACACGGATTGAATATTATTAATATATTCATATCAATAAATGACTTAAGTGACAGTTTAAAATATACAAACGATATAAATGTCTGTTGTAATAATTATAATTTGAAGGTAATTAAAGCATTCTAAAAATGTTTTTAATTTCTAATACCCAATAATCAGAATAGTCTAGAAACATGTAAAGAGTAGGCAGTTCATAGTTCATAGTAATTTATTCATAAACAGAGTTTACATGTCAAAACCGAAAATTGTATTCATATACCACATAGTATGTATACACTCAAGTAACTACATAATAATATGTTAACTTATAATATAATCCAATTAAACATTCAATCATTTTCTTCGAGTTCTGCCATCAACTTTTAAGAACATTTCATATGAGTAGAAGGTCTGCTTGAGAATCCAATCTTTTAGTCTATGTTTGAAGCTGGTAATTCTTATTGTACTTGTCACACAGTCTGGGAGTCTGTTGTACACCTCCGGGCCTGCTATGTGGGTCAGCTTGGCTGACTTCTCGAGGGAGTGCTTGATGAGCACGAGTTTGTCCGCACCCCTAATCTGGCAAGTGTGCCTGTCCCCTCGCCTCACATAACAGCTTAGGTTGCTTTTTACGTACACAGCCACCTGGTAGATCCGGATGGAAGGCAATGTGAGAATACCCAGCTCCCTAAAGTAGGGTCTGACCGATGTGGTCCGCGATGGCACAATGGCACGCACTGCCCGTTTTTGGGCGCGAAAAGCACGCTCCCATTCCGCAGCGTTCCCATACAGCTCGGCACCATATTGAAGTCGCAAGTACACGGTGGCAAAGTAGCAAGCGCGCGCTGCTTCTCTTGAGACCACTCTAGCCATCCGTCTCAAGGCAAACGATGCACTGACTGCTTACCTTGCCGCACGTATTGTTTATATGATGTTCCCATGTTAGGCTCCTGTCAATCTCAAAACCCAAAAACGTGGTGCTACTAACTTGCTCTACCTTCACGCCATCTACTGTCACCGTTAGGGGCTCCGTGACATGACCTGAGAGGCAAAAGTGTACAAAGTGTGTTTTTTAAAGATTTAGTACCAGGTCATTGTCACGAAACCACCCAGCCAGTTTGGTGGCTGTAGCGTTAAGACATTCCTCCAGCTGCTTAGCCGTTGGTGCCGTCACTATGGCGGCTACGTCATCGGCGTACATGAGGAATGCCGCACTTTTGACAGCGTCAGGTAGATCGTTGAGCAAGAGGGAGAAGAGAACAATAAGTTTATTATATTCATACTTGGAATTTATAGAAGATAAAACATTGTTACATGATGTTATAACATTTTTTATACTTGATAGAGCTCTAGGTTATCTGACGCGACACGATAAGTGTTTTTTTGGTTTCGTAGTAGTTGTATGTTTAGTTTTTTCTTCTTATCATCTATATATTTTCTTCATTAAAGGCACTACCGATAATTAAAACAAATCATTGTAAAAACAGGCTATTAACAAGTAGATAAAAATATATACAGAGTTAAATTAGTTAGAGAGGTCAAATCTAGCGTCGCGGTTTTAGACCTTTTATGAGGCCTAAAGGGATAAAATTTAACACATTGACAAAATATCCATGGTTTTCATATGGATGTCATTGTTAGAACTTACTTACATACACAAAATTATCTAGTAAATGTGGCTAAAAACAAGTTTTAGAATGTATATGTACTTGTTCTTCACGTGGTGTAGAAATAAGTATAATTTTAAGATCACTACTAAAACTGAAGTCATTTTCTAATCATACTTTTTTATCATCCAGGTAGAACTGAACCGCGTCCCGGCCGGCTGCTGGGCCCTAATCGAGGGCATCGACCAGCCCATAGTGAAGACCTGCACCATCGTCTCCGCTGAAGAAGACGAGGAGTTGTCCACCTTCCACCCGCTGCGGTTCAACACGCAGGCCGTTGTCAAGATCGCCGTGGAGCCCGTCAACCCGAGCGAACTGCCCAAGATGCTGGACGGATTGAGGAAGGTAGGTTGGAGCTGCATCAGGTCTGATGATGAGTAGTTGTCCATCTTCCACCCACTGCAGTTTGGTGTCGCTTTAGACAAACAGATGGTCAAAAGTATGGCTAAAAATCTTGTATGTTATCCAAACCAAGACAGCAGAACTGTAGCAGTTTTACCTTACAGTTAAGAACTGTTCCATCGTCTACGACTTGTTGCGTGAAGGTTTTTTTTTGTGGCCCGGCCTTTGACATAGCTACATTTGTCTTTTTTTTAATTTTAATCATTATTATAGAAATAGTGACCATTATTATTTATACATTGCTGCCATCTCATAGGAAGGTCATTTATGCCTCTGCGATAGAACTCTTAAGGATATAGACTGCACAAACTGTGTGAATACATTTTGTACTGCCTCCTGAGAAGAAAACTTCTTGTCACGTAGATAATAATTGTCCAAATCACGAAAAAAATGGTAGTCCGTTGGAGCAAGGTCTGGTCAATACTTTATGGCGTTTTGCTTGTATCGCAGGTGAACAAGTCGTACCCGCTGGTGTCGACGCGCGTGGAGGAGTCGGGCGAGCACGTGGTGCTAGGCACGGGCGAGCTCTACCTGGACTGCGTCATGCACGACCTGCGCAACATGTACTCCGAGATAGATATCAAAGGTAACTGACCGGTACTGCTCTGTCAGGGGGCGAGTAGTATCAATCAACTAAATCGGGCTTACATTTATCCACCCACAGTTCTGATGGTAAGCAATAGCTCTAAGATGGTATATATGTAGTGCCAGTATCAGTGACAGTACCAAGATTTATTTAAGTTGACATATTGTATGATTACATACCTATTATTATGTTTGACATGATTTTAATAACAAAAAATTTCATTATTTTATTAATAAAACTAGACATTGTAACTTCTAAAATTTTATAAAACTAAATGTTGTAAATTCAATTTGACGAGATATTGTAATTTGTGTAGCATATTCTGTGATATTAGTACTTATACCTATACCTTGTATGTTACAACTTTACATTATCAATAAAGATTCTTTATCTTTATCTTTATGCCTACTCAGGAAGAACCGGTTTCGCTTTAAACATAGCTAGATTATTACTATGTGATTGAATCGATTCTTGCTGCGTAGTTAAGTGTATACATTATATTGATTGGTATTTCATCATTGAGTGAAATGTTGCCGATTTTGTGGAACACCCGTTCTTCATTTTCTGTTCTAAGACCTTTGCTTCATACAGTCTCTCGTGAGTTGTATTTCCTAACTGAGGGTCGTGACCCAGAATTAATTCGTTAGGGGAGTTCTTTTGGGCAGATACATCGTGGTGGGCGCCCAGGACACAGTCACACAGTACACACACTCTATTTATAGCCTAATTACTGCTCTGTTAGCTTAGTTGGTAGTGGCACTGCCTTCTAATCTAGGGGAGCAAGTTCGATTCCCGCATAACACAAGTATTTATGAACTTAAAAATTTATAATTACTTGTGTAGAGTCTGGTCGTTTCTATGTATAATAAGTATGTATTTACAAAAGAAAAGTATATATGTATTATATCCGTTATCTAGTACCCATGATACAAGCGTATTAGTATGGGGCTAGATGGCGCTGTGTGATATGTCCTGAAATATTTATATTTATTTAATTTGTTCTCTCCAGTGGCAGACCCGGTCGTATCATTCTGCGAGACAGTCGTGGAGACATCCTCGCTCAAGTGCTTCGCGGAGACGCCGAACAAGCGCAACAAGCTCACGATGATAGCGGAGCCCCTCGAGCGGGGGCTGGCGGAGGACATCGAGGCGGGCGCCGTGTGCGTCACCTGGGACAGGAAGCGGCTGGGGGAGTTCTTCCAGACCAAGTGAGTAGTACAATACAAAAAGAAAAACATAGAAATTAAAATTAGTGACCTTATCGCTAAGAATATCTCTTCCAGGCAACCAATCTGGCAGGGATATAATCTTCAAATTAAAGGAGTAGTAGTAGTGGTAGTACTGTGCAACCACTGCATAATTCGATAGGAATAAAAAAAAAAAAAAAAAATAAATAAATAAATATACCGGGACATTGCACACAGCGCCATCTAGCCCCACACTAAGCAAACGCTTGTGTCGTGGGTACTAGATAACGGATATAATACTTATATACTTTTCTTTTGTAAATACATACTTATTATACATACAAACAACCAGACTCAACACAAGAAATTATACATTTTTTTAAATGCATAAATACTTGTGTCAGGCGGGAATCGAACCCGCAACCCCTAGATTAGAAGGCAGAGCCACTACCAACTAAGCTAACAGGCCAGTCAAATATTCCGGGACATTGCACACACAGCGCCATCTAGCCCCACACTAAGCTTACGCTTGTGTCGTGGGTACTAGATAACGGATATAATACATATATATTTTCTTTTCTAAATACATACTTCTTATACATAGAAACAACCTGACTCAACACAAGTATTTACTTACACAGATAGATAGATTTATTAAACACCACATATAAAAAACAATACAAAAAAACGTAGAAATTAAAATTAGCATCTCAATTCGCGGCCTTATCGCTAAGAGGGATTATTCCAGACAACCAATCTTTCAGAGATATAATCTTTAAATTAAATGAGTAGTAGTGTGCAGCCACTTGCCTGCATCATTCAATAGGAATAAATAGTCAAAAGATGCGTGACCACTATATTTAAAAAAAAACTTTAAGAAGACTTGAGAACCTTCTTTTTTTGAAGTCGGTTAAAAATAGCTATTAATGGTGGTGCTATAATATCAACGGTCATGTATGTTATGTATGTTTTTCTGTTAAATCTGTCACAATAAATGTTTTCTTTCTTTCATTCGGAGAGCCCTCAAAACTGTAACTACCTCATTTTTAATTGACTTTATATGTTATGTTTATGTGTGCTATTGTGTCTCCTATTAGTAACAGAAGTGTAGAAAATAAGGCACAATGGATAGAGAGCCCGAGGCCCACCATTTTGAACAAAATGGCGGGAATGTCGCTGTCAATATCATTTGGAGAGTTGGCAAAAAGATGACTACCCTCATTTTTACTTGACTTTAAATTTATTCATTACTTATATAACTTATGTACAAATCCGAAATGTTTTGTACAGATACGACTGGGACTTGCTGGCGGCGCGTTCGATCTGGGCGTTTGGACCGGACAGTGCAGGACCTAACATCTTGGTGGACGACACGCTGCCCTCGGAGGTGGACAAGCATCTACTGGCCTCCGTCAAGGATAGTATCGTACAAGGTAAGGAGATATAAGTAGTGGATTTCTTCATTAAATAATAAATTGTTTAATTGTACCAATTATATTGAAATCAGTTAAGTAAATAGTTTTTTTTACATGGAATGGGTTTGCACTTGACCGTAATTCGCCTGATGGTAAGAACCGATTCACTCTTGCTTTGAAGATCGCAAAGAACAGGGAGAACAGGGAGTCAGGCAGGGAGTTCCACAATTTAGCAGTTCGCACTATAAAAGTGGAAGCAAAACGCTTAGTGCGAGTCTTGGGAACTTGGACCAGGAAGCGGAAGTTGTCCAGAAAGGGCTGAGACTTCGTTTTTCCCCCACAAATTACAATCTAAAGATCTTCTGTCGTTGGATACTTTGCCAAAATCAATTGCAGGTGCTAGTTTAGAAAAATATTTTGTGTTGTTTCATAGTTCCAGTTACAGTAAAATAAAAAAAACTCACAAAATATTTTCTTGATTAAATAATTGCATTAAAATTGTTTACATGTACATACATATTTAATTCCCAGGATTCCAATGGGGTACCCGAGAAGGTCCGCTGTGCGAGGAGCCAATCAGAAACGTGAAGTTTAAGATCTTGGACGCCGTGATAGCGGGCGAGCCACTACACAGGGGCGGCGGACAGATCATACCTACTGCTAGACGGGTAAGTAGTGTAGTAATCTTATTAGTTAACTTACTATATATCGTAGGTACTGTTTTTTCGTGTTTTGCTTCGCTGCATTATTTTGAGATAAAAAGTAAATACAGCGCCATCTAGTTCATACATCGTCAAACACGAATCTTTAAAATGGCTGTAGGCAGCGACCGCTTGGTTTAAAATGAACATACCTTTTTTATTTACCAACCGCTCAAAATGAAATAAGCACTAAATGTTAAGTTAAAAATGCACCAACATCTTAGTGAAAACCGTAGACAATTCGGTTCAGTCGTTTTCGAGTCTATAACGAACAAACATACCTACAGACACACAGTTTTTTTTAAACATGATTTTTGTGTTCTATTGCATCAATGAAGACCTCTCAACTATTTTTTTTTCAATTATCTTCAATGTACAGACAGCGACCGGTTACAGCTTTGTTATATGTATATAAGTAGTATAGATGTAAGGCTACTGCTGACTAACGCATTATTTATAATAGTGCCTCAAAAGCAACAATTTTCGTTTTAAAGTGTTTGGAAATACACGCAAAAATTAGCTATTCTTTATTATATAAAAAGTGTGTCACCCACTGACAAAATGTATATTCAACCAACTATGTACTTTAGGCGAACTCTAGTTGCAAACCCATTTACCCATCATGAATGCCTTTGCTTTTATGATGGGTAAAGTTCCGTCACCCAACTGCGATCAGTGTGGTAAGATAGAAGACGCGTACCATGTATTAATGGAGTGTGTGAGGAACCAATCTGAGCGACGAGAAGTGTTTACTACACTTAAAATACTCGATGTTGGATCAATATTTGTTATATTATCTGAACCCAACTCTGTGGAGGCTGGGATGGTCTTCGGCCTGGTAGAAGCCTATCTGCGGGCCGCAGATCGTCCGAGAACCTTGCCACGGATTTTAGTTGGATCGGATTAGCTAGTTAATCTTATTCTAGCATTGCTCTAGTATTATAAGTACATATATTAGGTAAATGTAATTGTTATTAGGCTACGATGTGGCTGGCATAAATGTTTAGTTTAAAGCCCCTAAATTTCAATTGAATAATTAAAAAAAAAACATTTATTTAAAAAATGTTAAGCTAACTCTGTATGTTTATCCAGGTGGCATACTCAGCATTCCTGATGGCGACTCCACGGTTGATGGAACCCTATTTGTTCGTGGAGGTGCAGGCGCCCGCCGACTGTGTGTCCGCCGTATACACAGTACTCGCCAAGAGAAGAGGTCAGTATATTTGTGTGTTTTGTATACTAGCTCGCGGGCTTAATTAAACATAACAAACATCAAGAAGTAAAACTTGCATCCCTTAAAAAAAACAGATAAAACAGATAAAACAATTTATTGGTAATGTTTTACAATTACATGTCATTCATTTAAATATAACTTATATAATTATTTTACATAATTCCTACCATTTATATTTAGGTAGGACTTCTTGTAAATAGAAAAAAACTCGTCAATAGTATAAAAAGTTTGTTGAACGAGCCACTTCTTCAGTTTAATTTTAAATACGCTATCGCTTAAGACATTAGTGATATCAGTCGGGAGGCAGTTGTACACCTCCGGACCTTTAACATGTGTGGAGTTCCCGGCGCGAACCTTTATTATTTCACCCTTTTAAAAGTGGCATTGTCAAAAATCCTTTCTTAGCGGTTGCCTAAGTCATAACATAACATCTACCTGCATGCCAAATTTCAGCCCGATCCGTCCAGTGGTTTGAGCTGTGAGTTGATAGATCACTATATCAGTCAGCCAGTCACCTTTCTGTTTTATATATTTAGATGTAAAGAATACACGTAAAGAAAAAAGATCGTTTCCCTCATACTCTTTTCATCAAAAAGAGGGATATTATGACTTACTATGTAAATCTATGTACCTATGTTCATATAACCCTAAGGAAGAGCCTACTCCACAATACAGGTACCTACATTACATCCTAGTGTGGGGTCAATAAAATTATCTTATCTTATTATGCTAAGACTAAGGATAACACTCTAAGCTTAATCCCTAGCATTATCCTAATTTGATTATACCTTTGCTACTGTACTTTGATTAAATCATTATTAAACTATAGCTATCTTGAGAAAATTTTGTTTGTTGTATAGGAACTTAAAACGAATGTCCTCCCCCAGGTCACGTGACCCAGGACGCCCCGGTCGCCGGCTCCCCCCTCTACACGATCAAGGCGTTCGTGCCCGCCATAGACTCGTTCGGGTTCGAGACGGATCTGCGCACGCACACGCAGGGCCAGGCCTTCTGCCTGCAGGTGTTCCACCACTGGCAGATCGTGCCCGGAGACCCGCTGGATAAGACTATACTTATCAGGTAAGTTTGTGAAAAACCCCCCAATGACAACTTTCGTCTCCCCCTAAAAGACACCATGTAATAGAAGGCAGATCATTTGATAGAAGATAGATACAACAAAGTGTGTCAATAAAACCTCTCAACAACATCTTGCGTTCCTCGTCCCCTCGTCCATAGACACTAAGAAAAGTCAGTAAATGACAATTCCCCTCAAGAACACCGAATCACCCCCTCACTAATGCTCCGCCATAAAGATACTAAAATTTTACCTAATATTAAAGTACTTATTGGGATGTCAATTTGGCTCGAATTGTTTTGTTTTGGCTGTTCGTCGTCTAGTAGTTTACGGACCCGTTGTGTAAGTAATAACTCAAATTGTAGAAGATTACGATACAACATTGTTTCTCAAATTCCAGACCGCTAGAGCCGCAGCCCGCGACGCACCTGGCCCGCGAGTTCATGATCAAGACGCGGCGCCGCAAGGGGCTGAGCGAGGACGTGTCCATCAACAAGTTCTTCGACGACCCCATGTTGCTGGAGCTGGCGCGGCAGGACGTGCAACTCAATTAGGGAGATTTAGTAATAAAATGGTCTAAAAACCAACAATTTTGTGTTTTATTGGAACTTTTCTGTATGTTATCTAAACGGTTTTCACTCACGTGTAGGTAATTCGCGTATGTTGTTTACGCGTTTCGGATGTTATGACATCCGTCTTCAGAACGTATGTTCTGGGACCGCGGCAGCACACACACAACATACGCGAATTACACGTGAGTGAAAAGCTTTTAGTTAACATATTGATAAAATGTCTCACGTTTTCTGTAGTTGACAGTAAATGTAGAAGAAGCTAATCACCGTAACACAGACGCACCGGCGCGTTCAGTATGGTGCTTTTATGGTGAGTTATATTGTACGTGTTCATTTTATATAACAATAATTTTGAATTGGTTCAAAAAACAATAATTTTGTTTTATTGAAACTTTTATTTGCGCTCGCTTCGCTCACACCTAATTTGGCTATTCTTACAAAGGTTTTTCTTTTTTCTACATTCATTAGCTAGTATTAGTATATATTTAAGTAGTAAATATACCTACCTACCCTTATTAAGTATAAATTTACGTTTGATAGGTGTTGCATAGTTTCTATACTAAGTTTTACTAAAGTTAGTTCAAGAATCATATTTTATTTTTTTGGCCAATTTTAAACTTACACAATTGAAACAAATGCAGTATATAAAGGAACAATTTATGATCTAATAAATTACAATTAATCAAACAATAACGATTCCTTGGAAGCTTAGAGATTTTATATTAAAATTGGATTAAATACGCAAATACATATTTACATCAACAAATGTACAACGGTGTACCTATCTTAAAACAGCATAAAACTTATAAAGTTTTTGTGTGCTACGTTTTATATCTACAGACATCTTACGTATCAGATACGTGCACGTGCAGTATATGTACACATAAGAATTCTGTAGACATAAATACACTTTTAGGAAATGTAATAATGATTTTGTAATTTAATTTAATTTTTAGTCAAACATAGTAGTAGGTATATTTGTCAGGTAATACTATTTTAAACTACATAAACCTATTCAATTTTTTGAAGAATAAAATATACAAGATTACTTGTAAACGTGCTTTCAATACATTTTTGTTAGGTTCCAACTTTTTTCATGGAATAGCTGTTTTTTTGTACATATACAAAAGTTGTTGGTTTTGATGTATTTAAGCCTTTCTCAATATGTAGTACCCTAGTAACCCTGATATTCTTTTTTTACGTCGCGATGTTAACAAGCAACCAACAATAGATTTATTTGAGCTTTAAATACCTAACTAAAAGCTTGTATTAGTTTTTCTTTGGTCCAGTTAATATTTATCTTGGATGTCCGTAATCCAATCTTGACATTACAACCTGTGTATTTACATATTTATGTATTTACTATATAAACTGTGACTAGCGGTACCTATAAATATATGTATATGGGGCAAAATACTTAGTATTATAACTAAGTGCCGAAGAGTCGAACACAGCGCTTTGCCTCTACGTTTATTGTACGGACGGCAAAGCTTTGGAACACTTTACCACAAGCTGTGTTTCTTGCGAACTACAATCCAGGGGTTTTCAAATCTAGAGTTAATAGGTATCTTCTAGGTAAGCGTGTTACATCCTAGGCGGCAACAATGCTCAACATCAGGCAGGCTGTAGTCAAACGTAAACCTATCCCACGTAAAAACAAAAAAAAAGTAGCAATTATTATTGAATTGACTATTAAATACTCATATGTTTTTCAGTTTTTTGAAAAGTTAAGAAATAAAATAAAACTTTCATAAGACTTGATAACCTCCTTTTTATGAAGTCTGTTAAAAAAGCCTTTATTACTGTTTTAATACAGTTTGTTTTTATCTGATTGTGATTTTCTATATAACTATTATAATTAGTGTAATTCCTACATATTTACACAGTAACCTGTACGTTCTGCACTATGTTGGACCACTCTACCTTGGAGGGCACCAGGTAGAACGCCGGCGCCACCTTCTGGCCGCACGGGCACTGGCAACCTGGAATGATAACAGATATATATTTTATCAGTAAATTATTTGTTGCAATTACATGTCAATGAGAAAATTGACAAAGCTGCCACAATCAGAGAGAGGCCTATGCCCAGCAGTGGGATAGCGGAGGTTTAAAAATGCCATAAGATAATTATATCCTTAAAATACATCGATTTTTAATATAACTATCCTCACAATGTGAATACAATGTAGGTATGTAACGTACATAACATTGTGTAACACATTCACATTTATATAAAAACTAGCTGTCCCGGCAGACTTCGTACTGCGACCTAAACTTTTGTATAAATTAATATATATATATATATATATATAGATAATTGTAAGAGAGACAATAAAGCATCACTGTAGAGATATTAATTGAGAAAATGAATAAAAAATAATTATTTTCTCAAGTTGTAAACCACACACAGGGTCTCTGGCATAGTGAATCTATATGCTCAATTTTTTATATAAATAAATAAATAACGTATTTTTAATATAAATAAATAGGTATGTGTAATAATGTGTAAGTATAATAATATGAAATCTATCTCTATTTACGTAAGTAAATTGCACTAACCACATGGCTTTTTAGCATCAGACTGACAACTATTGTAAAAAGATATGAAAAAGGTTGAAATGTGCGTCCACCACAGTCAGCCACTCACCCATGAGCCAGTTGAAGCTGCCCACCTTGTTGCTGCATTTAGGGCAGTGCAGCTTGCCGGCTGGGTCCGCTGCAGATTTAATGTTTCTTTTTATTAATCAATTGTCATACAAATATTACAATCTACCTATATTATTAAATGTCATTGTTACAAATTATGACTAAACAACAATCAACGCAACAGTTTCCTTGCTCCGACATCTATACATAATAAAGCTGTAGAGGATCGAAAGACTAAACAATGAAGAAACTTGAAAAAAAAAATGTTTGGAGGTACTTCGAATTGAAAACAAAACACATATGTACCAACAATTTCTGAAATTTTGGTCCGTTTATCTGTTAATCTATTTCTCTGTTTATTTAATCGCCCATAACGCAAAAACAGCTGAACGGATCATCGTGATTTTTGGTATGTAGGTAGTATGAGGTCTTAGATGTGTCATAGACTACTTTTTATCTCAAAATAATGCGAGCGAAGCCGCGGGTGTCATCTAGTATTACAAATAAACGTTTTTGTATGGAGGTCTGCGGCGTTAATAAAACACTACGGAAGTCCACACGAAAATTATTTTATTAGAGTTCGGTTCCACAAGAAAATCAGTACAAATCAATATAGTGTTCGTAGTACAATAGCTTATAGTGTTTTAGGAAAAAAAAAGTACGCTAGAGTAAAGCGCGGTTTCTTTCACATATGTGTTGCGCGCGAGTTACAAGTCCAGACTCTCGCTTCGGGGCGCTAGCGCGGTGAGCCGAAATTCCCGCTCCACTTTAAAGGGGAGGAGCCTTGGTGGCGTGATTCGAAACACCAATAGGAACGCGATGCTTTGAAGATTACCATAAAAGGAGTGTTGTCCAAACTAGGTTACCTGGAAGAGATCACTTTAGTGATAAGGTCGCCCAATGTCCCTGGTTACCTTCCACCTTTATGTAAAATATGTTCTTTTTATTTGGTGTACAATAAAGTATATTTGATTTGATTTGATTTGAAAAGGAGACGTTTTTGCTCCCTACGTCTTCTACGTTCCGCGTTGCGTGAAAATATTAAATAAGGCGCGCGATAAAAGTGGGTTCGCAATAACGTAAATAACCATAACATATATGTGTTAGTGATTATATTATTTATTTACCTTGCAGACGCTGCATCCACGCGAGGGGCTCCACGAACCACATGAGCCTGCAGACGGTGGTTGTGTCTCGACCTGCGATGTGACTGTCCACCAGGTTGGTCTCGTTGTAGCCGTCTGCGTGCTGGGAAGGAGTAAAATGAATATTAGTTTGTAAAAGGGTCCCATTTTTATTATGATTCATAAACGTCAAAATGGTACTCGATCATCTTTATTTGCTTTAATAGCATTAGTACGACAATCGAATTCGTCGATTATTATATAACAACATGTGAGGTATAGTCGCTCACGAATTCTTGATAATTAAGTAATTTCAAAATCTTCAATTGTATTGAAGTATTTTGTTATAGTGTAACAGTTGGGAGAAGTCTATATGGTCTACTATATCCAGGAAAGGATGCGAAAAGGCTTGAAAGAAGAAGATGTTTTAAGAAGCACATAATTATCAATCGATAGCCTTGTTTGAGAGCCACTTACAATCCAAAATAGACATACGCCCCCTTGGGCTATAGTGTTCGCTTATGCGAATGGCGCTTTTGGTAACTTAGTAGTCAAATGGCTGACTGTAAAGTGTATTAAAAAAAACCAGAAGAATTCAAATTCAAAATTTATTTATTGGGACACCTACATGATCCATGGGCCAGTAATTGAAACTTAATGAATATTGTTAGTGTTTTAACATTGAATTGGTAACCTCCTTTTTTAAGTCGGTTAAAAAAGCATATTATGTACCTCTGGTTGCTGGTCTGCATGCGATGTCTCCGGCTGCTCCAGTATCTGGCACGCGAGGCTCCGCAGCTTGCTGATGAGCAGCTCGCCGTTCTCCGCGCACGTCAGACCAGTCAGCTTGCTGGCGGGCGGGTGGACGCCTGGAAGAGGTAAATTAATATTTTTTAAGTAGTTCTTTATATAATGGTGAGGAGACCGACGTATTTACGACATGTGTCTTCCGTGGAAGGACCTGGACGCCCACCACGATGTATCTGTTTATGAGAACTACTCTAACGATTTGATTCTGCGGGGAGTCACGAGCCTCTGTAATGAGGAATATGACTAAGGAGGATGATTCACTAGCTAGACCACTGAATGATTGTGGGAAGAACTAGAAGACATTGACCAAGGTTCTAGTTACTGCTGGATTTATGGTCCACTCATGACTATCTATTGAGTCAATGATCAAACTCAGGCAACATTGTTTGTTGATGTGTCTCATGAACAACTATTGGTTCAAGTGTCCATCTCGTGCCCAACTAGTAGTTCAAATGTCCAACTCAGTCATGTAAAGTTAGTTCAAGTGTCCAACTCGTAACAAACTATTGGGTCAAGTGTCAAACTCATCAATTCTTGCATCTAGTACCTTTCTTGGCCCGGCTAGTGGCCTGGTCTCGTGGCAGGTGCGGGATGATGTTGGCCTGGCTGGCGAGCACGCGCCGGCACTGCTTGCAGCGGTACACGACCGGCTCGGGCCGCTCGCGAGCCAGACCCGGGTCGGGCTTCACCAGGTCGCTGAATGATTGCGGGAGGATCTTCACTGTAACAGGTTAAAAGAAAATAAAGTTAAGATTGTAAAAGTCTTAGATTAGCATTGGTTGGATTCGGTGCTTTAAAACGTATTATAAATGGTGGGCAAAATCATTCCATTCTTTTCACTAAAATATGGGAGCAATATTATGCGAAAGGGATGGAATGATTACAAAATCATTCCATCATAATTGTTGATTATAACGACGCGGGTAATCATTGATAAAGCATAACATACGAGTATTTTTTCAATAGTAAAAAGTTTGTTGAAAGGGAATAGAATGAAAATTGAGAATTAAGATACTAAGCAAAATGTAACATATATCACACCTCACAAAATACAGTGTGTGCTCAGTGTAGACATATATGTATATTGAGTGTATTTACTCATGTCAATTAAGATCTCGGATTGACAGTTTCTCATAAAAAAAATCATGTATATTTGAAATCTTACCTAACATAAATCATAAATCTTTACCTTGTTTCAATTTCTGCCCAGCCATCTTCAGTCTAAACTGTTTAAACCTGGGATCATCCCTATTTATCGTATATCCCATATGCCCGAACAGCTTCAATTGTGCTATGAATCCAATGTTGGGGCTTATAAAGCGTCGCTTAGCCTTTACAAGGGAGTAGGCGTCGTCATAGCACATTCCATACTTCTCCATTATGTAGGCTATAACTACGGCAGCTGAGCGGGATACGCCGAAGTAGCTGGAATAACCAAATTGCATTATTATGTAACCAAACATTACATTTATTTATAGGTATACGTTAAATAACGATTTTTTTATGACATAACATTCTAGTAATTTTTTGTTCAATAATACTTAAAAATTAATAATTGTAATAAATATTTTCGCATCAGGTTTTAATAAATAACTTAAGTTGATTTTTTTTAATGTAATTTTATTTTTTGTACAATAATTATTAGCCGTAACGTAATAAATTTTTCTCATTAATTATACTGGTTGATTGCATAGTTATGCTTATAATGAAATTTGTGTAAATAATGTAAATAATACAGTACATGCCATTTCCATATTATGGATATTTCTATTAATTAATAACACATTAATTAGTTGATCCTTACTGTTTGTAATCTTATTACACTATGTAATACTGACCAGTGCACAAGTACAGTTCCTTGCTTTTCAATAGCCTGCTTGATGAATGCATTTGATTCAGGCAGGTGTGTTATTAAATCCTCCTTTGGCACATCAGCTACTGCAAAAATAGGAAAATAAGGTTGAGTAAGCCTTTTTTACGAATTTTTTCGAATTGAATTGTACAATAATTTAATTTAATATTTTTTTTTTTGTTTTGCAATAATTATTGTATTTTATTGTACTATTATTTTAATTGATTATTTTTTACTTGTATTTCTGTGACGTGTATCAAAAATCTGATATTAATAAACTACTATTACTATGACTATGTCTTTAACTTGTACGTATTAAATTAATTTTTACAATAGTTAAAATATTTTGCCCTATGCTTCTAATTTAAAACACAAAATTGCTAGGAACACATGTGGTTAACCAATAAACTCACACCAGTCAACCATCAAACTAAAAAAATTTGATAAAAATCAGTCAGTTTAGGAATTGTGATGCCAAAGACAGACATTCATATACACAGACACATCTAATTTATGACAATTCTCATTTTAGTGTGGGTTATTTCAGTCATTCATTCATTCATTAGGATTTGCAATGTAATACATAGAGATACCGACATCACCTTAGACACATCAAACTTATAACAGCCCTCTTTTTGTATGGAAAGTTATGAATACCTACTTACACTTGATAAACCTGAAAGTGAACTCAGTATGGTCGAGTATGGTCCGAGGCAGCGGCACTACATCTATTGTCAGTACATGAGTGATGCCATACTGTTGCAGTGACTTGTAGTCTCGAGCACAGGCCAGGTTACCTGCAAATAAATATATATATACATTATGCATAGTAAGAACATCTTTACACATATCTAATAAGACTTATAACTCAAATAGAACAAAGATAAACAGAGTATTGTTAGAACCTACTGTGCCTAGGCTGTGTATGACTAAGAAACTACCCACTATAATGGGAGAGAAACTGTTCAATAAACTCCCCGCACACATTCAGTCTTTGAATAATGATCAGCAATTTTGCAATAGTGTCAAACAATTATTGTTAGATCAGACACTATACAGTTTTAAAGAATACTTTGAAAATGACTACAGTCAACTAGCAACTGATTCTAATCTTGCTTAGAAATTAAGTAATTAACTACTAGGTAAGGAGTGTGATGCCAAATTGTCATTTTAGCCCCTATACAGCTAAAGTGACAGTACCAAGGTTTATTTAAGTTGACATATTGTATGATTACATACCTATTATTACCAAAAACTTTATTTACAATAATGAAATATAAAAACAAGGAAAGAAAAACTAAACATTCTACTTCTAACTACTACAAATAGGGGCACTTAGAAAATCTTTAGAAAAGCCTAAAGATAATCTAAGTGCTCCAGCCCACTACCAGAGGGCAGCGTGCCCAGCATACTGGCCGCATTACCACGCTGGATGGCAATGCAATATTATTACCTATGTTTGACATGTTTTTAATAACAAAAATTTTCATTATGTTATTAAGTAATATAACTTGACATTGTAACTTCTAAAATTTTATTAAAACTAAATGTTATAAATTCAATTTGATGAGATATTGTAATTTGTGTAGCATATTCTATGATATTAGTACTTATACCTATGTATGTTACAACTTTACATTATCAATAAAGATTCTTTATCTTTATCTTTATACGAGAATGAACTTCAAGTCGAGAGTAAACCGGTTTCTTCTAAGCAAGTGCACTAGATCATAGATTATAACATTGCTTAACATCAGGCAAGTTGTAGTCAATAGTGAGCCTGTTTCATGTAAAAAAAAATCTTATACTCTATCTTCTTGTCACCTAGATTGCTTCATGAGATAGTCACCCTTTTTAACAAAATTAAATTTATCTGTTACTAGCTGGTGCGAGAGACTTCGTCCGTGTGGAATAGTTATTAAAAAAAATATAATAATAATAAAAAACGGTTCTAGTGAGTTAACCTTAAAAGATAGACATATACTGTTGTAAACATTTTGTTAGATCATTTCAAGAGGAATATTTCTTTCATCAACATTTTTTTGATATCTTGAACTGTTTTCGCATTGCACACAACGGAAGCCCTCAAAGATGAATTATTTTCCCCGTTTTTTCCACATTTTCTATTGTTTCTTCGCTCCTATTAGTTGCAGCGTGATGTTATATAGCCTAAAGCCTTCCTCGATGAATGGTTGATTCAACACAAAAAGAATTTTTCAATTCGCACCAGTAGTTCCTGTGATTAGCGCGTTCAAACAAACAAACTCTTCAGCTTTATAATATTAGTATAGATTAGTAGATTGATATTTGTCTAGCCTGGTGTACCTACGATAAGATGTATTGTGCTCATTGTCAGAGCAATAAAAGATTATTCCTTATTTTCAAACAGCTCTCAGTTTTTATAGACATACTGCAACCAGGTAGTGGTTTGAAAACTAATCACGCTAATAGTATGAAGGCAAAAATGTGAGAGGATGTGTATGTTTGTAATTTCACTTCCAAATCTGGGTCGAATTGGATAACATTTGCTATGGAGCTGTATTAAACACTGGATTATCACATACACTACTTTTTATTGAGAGTAACACTTCGAAGCACCACTGACTATGAATATTGCCATCTTACCTAGAAATAGTCCATCATCAATGGAATCAACGCTGACATCCAAATTATCATCTTCAAATGTATCCTCGGAGTCCTCGGCGTGTATCATCGCTTCTGCTACTTGTTTTTTCGCCATTAGGCTAAGTTTTGGATTAAAAAAGATGTTATGAGGAGTTTATTATGTTGCGTTGCCACACACATTTAGTTATTCATCTTCAAACAGTGACGCCTTAAAACTTACAGTTTTGAATGAATCCAGAAGGGCAGTCTTTATTAATTGAGAAAAAGATACAAAATTAGTATTTTATTTTGGGAAAAATGAAAACATACAAATCGCGCGAAAAGTAAACAAGTGAAATCCAAATCACGAAATGCCAAAAATCAATACAATTTTGACATTGATAATAAAATTTTGTATGACATACAACTTTTTAATTATTCGCACGATTGACCAATATCTATACTTGACAATGATAACAGGTGTTTTTTGACGGCAGTGTCATTGAGAACAAAACACACAGAGCATGGCTGGCGGCGTGCTTTGTTTATTTATTGGTCGTAGAATCGCAAACTGTGTGAATAACGTTATTCCATTAATTTAACGGCATCCAAATCTTGGAATTGTATTGATTACTTGCGTTTGAGAAGAAGTTTGTATGCTACACACGCAAAAATGTTCCACAAGCCGGACAACTTCATATTTCAACCTCGTCAAAATTATTACAAAAATGACGATTTCTACGACGAGCTGAATGATTTATTCAACAAGAAGTTCCAATTTCGTTTCAACACCAACTGGGAACTACCAGAACTTGAGTCGTGGTTCTCTGCACCACCGTGGAAAGTGAAAGAGTTGGAGTCTCTGAAGTACAGGCTTAATTTTCACAAAAGCCAGTTGAATGACTTCAATATTGAAGAGTGGAGTAGTCACACGAGAAGAAGGAATCCTGCTGGAGATGTTGGCTGGAAACTACGCAGTCTAGTCAACCCAGAGTTCCTAACACAAGCTTGGACGAAATTCTATGAATGTGCTTCAACATACAATATCATTCCTCGGGAAGCTGTTATGGAGAATAAAATGGTGTCTTTACACTTGTGTGAAGCACCAGGAGCCTTTATAACGTCTTTGAATCACTATCTTCAGCAAAATTATCCAGGAATTAATGTAAATATTTCACTTTGTATTATGTAATATTTGTACAACTGTTTTATGACCTTTTATATCAGATCACAGATACACATCTGTATTTTACAAAGGTTCAGAATGCTCATCAATAAATCATTGTCTTATCTAAGTATTAGAAGACATTGATACATTTTGAAAGAATTTACAAGTTTCATTTTAAAAATCCATAGATTACTGACTGATATAGTTATCATTATCAACTGTTGATTTCTATTCCTGTCCATATATTTTGAGATGAGGTAATGAACAAGAAGAATGCCTGGAAGAGATCACACAAGGTGATATGGCCACCCACTTGTTCATTTATTTATAGTTTAAGTCCTTTTAATATTGTAATTTATTTTGGTGTGCAATAAAAAGATATTGTATTGTATTGTAAGAAGATTTTTGAATATGGAATTTCTGTCCATAATATATTTCTGCAACAACTCATATAGTTCCCAACATAATATTCAAAAATATTTTTTATCTACACTAATGTTGTAACATTCTACTTATGTTTTCAATACTTGACTTATAATTACTACTGTTATAGCGCAGACAACAAAACACTCAATTTAAGCAATTTCACATGATGGTATAATATCCACATCGATATCGTAATAGCTCATTATAACATCGATAAAACGTGACCAACCTGATTGCAGGGCCAAAATCAGGTTGGTCGCGTTTTAATCAATAAAACGCGACCAACCTGATTGGCGCGCAGCTGCGCTCTCATTGGTTAGATTTTAATGGCGGCAAAATCACTGTGACAATACACGTACGCGTGAATTTAATTTAATAAATTAAAAGTTAAAATGTTACAACATTAGTGAAGATAAAGTAGTGTATGCAACTGCATATAACACGGGTATTAAAACACTCGTAACTCGCTGCGCTCGTTTCATAAACTCACACTCGTGTTTTAATACCCTTCATTATATGACAATTGCATAAACTACTATTTTATTAATATTCTATTTATTATAAAACAGTCTACTTTATCTTTATCTTATATTTCTACAACCCATTTTATCATATAAGTATCTATTTCTATTGATTTTCTCATCATCTTTTGCAGTGGAAATGGACAGCCAACACCCTGAACCCGTACTACGAGGGCAACTCTCCATCCAACATGATCAGCGATGACCGCTTCATGTTCCACACACTCGAGCACTGGCACTTCGGAGTGGACAGCACCGGGAACCTCATGGACTGGACCAACTCACACCAGATTGTACAAGATACCAAGGCACAGGGGAAGGTGTGTCTGTGTTACAACTATATATATTTGTCATCTATCTATATATGTCTGTTTGTTTGTTGCTCTTTCACACTAATATAGTCCGCTGTCATAATGATTATTAAACACATTTAAGTAGCAACAAAATCAATCACCTAGCTAAAATTAGATTGAGATTGTATGAGATATGCAGGGGGTAGGGGAAGGTACTTTTATTGAGTAGTAGTTTCAAATATACATAGATATTAATTAACATACATAAGCTGTGTAGACTGTACTATGATTCTGGGGTCTCCAAAGAGTTAATAAGTTAGTACCTTCTAGGTAAATATGTTAGTACACCCTAGGTTGCAGCAATGCTTAACATAATGCAGGATGTTGTCAAATGGGAACTTATTTTAAGTAAAATAACACTACAGGAAACTAACTTATTCTAGTGTCACTAGGCCATTTTGCTGATCTCTTCCAGGAAATAAATTAAATTTAAATTGAATAACATAAAAAAAAGTATGACTACAGCCTGCTGATGTTAATCTTTAAACATTACAGTACATTTGGTACAAATAATAGCTAGATTAGATTTGGATTAAAACTGAGGATTACTATCCTTGATCAACACCAAAGGCCCTCATAGTCAATATAAAAAAAAAATACAAATTTCTTAAATCTATGTCTATTTTATTCCCAGGTGTTGCTAGTAACAGCAGACGGCTCCATAGACTGCCTGCAGAGGCCGGACGCGCAAGAGGAGATGACGTCACCGCTGCACTACTGTGAGATTGTCACCGCACTGCAAGCACTCAGCCCTGGTATATATAGATTTTTGAACATAACATTTTTTTCTCTTCTATAAAAAATAAAAAACAAAACAAAAATGTTACTTTACAGTCTCCCTCTTATGTTCTGAACATTATTGCCCCTCAAATTTTAATTGAAAAATAATAGTGTTTACACAGTAATGCTTTTCTTTATGTTTCTATTATCATTATTAGTCTAGTATGCCTGCAGCTTTTCCCAAAAAATACACAATATCTATCTATCTACAAATTGACTAACAAACATACTTTTTTACAGCATTCATAAAATGATGCTAAAAATGATGAATTTGTGAATTTTATAAACTAAAATAGCGTTATTTAATTTTGACTTGTGAATATTTACTTTCCAGGTGGCACCCTGGTATTCAAACTGTTCACAACCTTCGAGCACTCAACCGTCTGCCTCCTCTACCTGATCAACCATCTGTTCCACGAAGTCAACATCTACAAGCCCATCACATCCAGACAAGGCAATTCGGAAGTCTACGCCATTTGTCTCAAGTATAAAGGAAGTGATTATATCGACAAATATGTGCCAGTGCTAAAAAGTGCCTATGGAACAGAACTGTATGGAAACCTCGCTATGTTTCCTTTAGAAGTGATACCGGAAGACTTTCTAAAACAAGTGCAGGAGTGTGCATACTATTTCTGCTCCATACAGTGTCAAGTGATTGATAATAATCTGCAAGCATATCTGATGCAGAACAACATGTCCTTTCATAGAGATATTAAAAGGATTCGGGCATTGGTTGCTTCGGAATTCATTTGGCTGTACAATTTGAAACCATTGGAATATGAAAGGGAAATTCTGAAAGGGATTTTGCATGAAGAGAACAAAATTAATATGAATCCACGATACCATAGAGGGTCTTATACGGAAAGGCAGTTGTATGCCAAATTGTCTCTGAGAGATAAACTGAACAGTTTAAACTCTATGCTACAAGATGAAGCTGTGTCTAACCCACTTATACTCATAAATGAAAGGGTGAAATGGTTTGAATTCTATCAAGAAAATGCAGATTTGAACCCAACTTTCACATACGGGTTGCCGTTGCAAAAAATCGACAGCTCAAAATTCATTTTTGTGCCAATATTCAAATTGTATCAACAAATATTGGCAGAAGACCAATTTCGAGATATTTTGAAGAACAAAAAAACAACTAAAGATTCTGATACTGATCAAATAACCAAATATGAAGTTGAAATAACAAAAGTTATTGAACTACCTGAGTATGATTTTAAGGAAATGTATGCAGCACATGAAAAAAGATGTTTTGAAACTTTTTTAAAAGTTTTAAGAGAACTGAAAGTGGGAGAAAGCGCTTTGATACAAAACTACGAAACCCTAACACATTTTAATGCAAGCATTTTATACATTTTGTCCAGAAAATGTTTTGAGAAAATTGGATTCACAAACAACTGCAATTTGGTGTTGAAGAATTTGAAAACATCAAATTTAAAAGTCCTGGATCTGATTGAAAAAGAATTGCAAAAGATAAAAGAAGAAAATAAAGATGTGTTGAACACATTAACAGTTCAAACTACAAATGCAGGTGATTTCTACAATCATGTAGTATTGTATAATAATATGTTTTACAGGAACAAATGTGTGGAATATTTAGCGTTGATTGAAAGATTTGTTTGAGTATGTGTATTGTATTGTGTGTAATTTTTGTAATATATTGAGAAAATTGTTTTTTTTAAGACTGCGTTTTATTTTAGTCAACTGTATTGTAAAGTAGGTACTATAGAATTAGAATTTACTTTCAAAGGTGTTAGTGAAACATAAAAGAAGTCTGTTACACAATCAAGTACTTAATTTACAATATCTCTCTCGTTTTTACATCGGTAGAAACATAAATTTACAAAATTAATAAGAAAGAATACTTATTGATTTTATAAATTTATAGTTTTTAACTCGGTCCAATAAATATTTTGTGAATAAATAATAAAAATGAATATTTATTATCAACTAGAATCATAAAATACGAATAACATAACATTAAAATAAACGACTTACGTTACGTATACTTTACCTAACCATAAGCAATAGAAGTGATTATGTAAATTTGGCATTTATAGCAGCGTGTGTTTTCATAGATTATTTTTTACAGTTCACTGAAAATCAATTATTTTCAGCTATTTAGTTCGGCAACCATTTCTTACAGTTTATTGATAATCGACTTTTTAGTAATCAATAATAATAATAGCCATTTTTAGAATAGAAGCCATTTTTAACCGACTTCAAAAAAGGAGGTTATCTTTTCTTCTGCAAGTTTTTTATCTTTCTATTTTTGTGGGTGTATTTTGTCCACAGTATGCAGGTGTCGCTTAAGACGACCTACTGGTCAAAAGCCTACCTAATCAGTATAAAAAGCATGATTTACAGTATCGAAAAAACTAAATAGCCACAGTACATTCAAGTTAGAAAAGGCGAAAAATCTTGAACATAAATAGGTATAGTAAAAGCGCCAGATAGCGATATATAAAATCAATATTTCTCTCTCTCTCTCTCTCTCTCTTGAGTCGTATTTCCTCATGACTGAGGGTCGTGACTCCCCCGCAGAATTAATTCGTAAGGGAAGTTCTCTTGGGCAGATACATCGTGGTGGGCGCCTAGGTCCTTCCCCGGAATCCATTTATTTCGAACATCAAAGTTCATATTATAAGATATGTCTATAATGCACACCAAAAAATTACAAAATAAAAGAAATAATTTTTTTTTAATTTAATTCACATTGGGCGGCCTTATTTGATATTATCTATGGTTATAAAAAATACAATATAAAATTATAAACCGGAGGTTTATATTATATGTAATTATACATATATTGTATTTTTTGTGGGGGGGTGGTGTCTCTGATTTCCTTGCAACACAGGATCTCTGGTACCTAGCGCAGGAGTCAGTCATTCCACCGCGTACCAAATACTTTTTAATGTAGGTACATATTTGCATATCCTACATCACATAAAGTAAGTACGTTTTACATATGTATTTTGTGACCAATAAACTATTTGATTTGATTTTTAAAGATGTTATTGACAATTGTTGTTATGTATTGACTGGCCTGTTAGCTTAGTTGGTAGTGGCTCTGCCTTCTAATCTAGTGGTCGCGGGTTCGATTCCCGCATGACACAAGTATTTATGTACTTTAAAAATTTATAATTACTTGTGTTGAGTCTGGTCGTTTGTATGTATAATAAGTATGTATTTACAAAAGAAAAGTATATAAGTATTATATCCGTTATCTAGTACCCGCGACACAAGCGTTTGCTTAGTGTGGGGCTAGATGGCGCTGTGTGCAATGTCCCGGAATATTTATTTATTATTATTATGTATTGTTGTTCACTGCTTCAGTTTTCTAAACATCGCTGTATGTACAATTTATTATCACACCACGATTCATCCATTAAACAAACTACTAAAAATAACCTTGCCAAATAAATATTTCAAAAGTGGCTTTCTACGACGCATATGATTATAGCACAACGACTTTAAATGTATTAGATTCCTTATAATAATATTAAAAAAAAAACTGAAGAAGTGGCTCGTTCAACAAACTTTTTATACTATTGACGAGTTTTTTCTACCAACAAGAAGTCGTACCTAAATATAAATGGTAGGAATTATGTGAAATAATTATATAAGTAAGTTATTTTAATATTAAAACTTTCGTGAAACATTTTATCAATATATTAACTAAACGGTTTTCACTCACGTGTAAATCGCGTAAGTTGTTTACGCGTTTCGGATGTTATGACATCCATCTTCAGAACGTATGTTCTGGGACCGCGGCAGCACGCAGACGATTAGACAACTTACGCGATTTACACGTGAGTGAAAACCGTTTAGTTAATATATTATATAAGTTATATTTAAATGAATTACATGTATTGCAAAACATTATCAATAAATTGTTTTAGGTATCTGTTTTATGTATAATATGATCCCGTCATAAAAATCCGGCGAATATATGTTATAGTAGCGGCGCTTCGCGGTGTTCCTCGCGTCAATCCGGGATAAAAAGTAGCCTATATGTCATATCTGTGTCGTGTATCTGTATACTAGATTGCATCCAAATCAGCTTAGCTGTTTGAGCATGAAGAGGTAACAAGCATTTGATAGCTATATTTAATATGTATAAGATATTGGTAATTGTATGCGTGTAACATGGAAATCTAAAACGCTGATCGGGGTATGATTTTGAAGGCAGGCAAATAAATAAAATAAACATATTTCGTAGTATTAGCACATAATACAAAAGGTAGGTGAAAAATATGGCATTCACAAAGTATTAGGCTTATATAGGTGTCAAAGAGTTAAGTTGTCTGTGAGACCACGTCAGCGATATTGTATAACTTAATGAGTGGTCAAATTTGGCGCGAGCGTGCGCTTGCGCAGCGAGCTTTGCGGACACCATAACTGTTATATCAAGTCATATGATACGCGTTTTACAAAATAAAAAAAACTTGGGTATTGTTCCGTTATCATCAAGTTTTTGTTTATTTTCTTTACTTATCTTTTTATTAGACAGGCAAACCTACGTAAACGTCAAACGCAAACCTACGTAAAAAACATAATTTTGTTTTGTTTAATCATTATAATCATTTATATTATGTAGTGAAGCATACATGTACATACATATAGACAATAAGTAATATTGATGACCTGAACCAATGATAAAATATGCAGTCATTGCTAGTGTCCTGTTTATGCCACTTCTATACAAGATTATGACGGATGATCTAAGTTTTAAAGCTTACGATATTTCACACTAAGACTAGTGCGACCCGCAGTGTTGCTCGTGATAAACAGATAGTAACAAATCTTACATCATGCTTAGTTTGAGTTTTAATCTAACCATCTCTTTATAATTTTTTTTTAAATCTGTTTAAAATAATGGTTCAGGTCCCGGAAGAAGTCCTCAGGATGATCAGGTACTGGTACGAAAATCAAACCAATATAGTGAAATGGGGCGACCAGACCTCCAGCGAATATAGGTTGGAGTGCGGTGTTCGTCAGGGGGGGCTTACCTCTCCGGATCTTTTCAACTTATATATGAACGACCTGATTGTGGAGCTGAGAGGCACCAGAGTTGGATGTCACATCGGTGACGTATGTGTCAACAACTTCAGTTATGCTGACGACATGGTGCTCCTCAGCCCCTCCATCAGCGGTTTAAGAAAACTATTGGCTATCTGCGAGAACTATGCTGCAAGACATGGTCTTAAATATAATGTAACCAAAACAGAGATGCTCGTTTTTCGCGCAGGCAAAGGTCCGGAAAAGGTACCCAACGTGTACTTGTTGGGTTTGCCCGTGAGGGTTGTGACGCAGTTCAGATACCTTGGACACATCATGACCGAAAACTTAAGGGACGACCTGGACATGGAACGGGAAAGAAGGAACCTGTCCATCAGATGTAATATGCTCGCGCGCCGATTTGCAAAATGTACTCCTAAAGTGAAGGTTACTCTGTTCAAGGCTTACTGTATGTGCCTTTACACATGTCAGCTATGGACAGAGTATACCCGAAGTGCTCATCACGCCATAAGGGTGCAATATAATAACGCATATCGCATCCTTATGAAGAAATCAAGGTACTGCAGCGCGTCGGGCATGTTTGCTGAGGGGCGGGTTCCTGATTTCTTCGCAGTTATTCGGTCCCGCATTGCTTTTTGGGAAAGAATATACGGAGATCGAATAATGGCATACTGCAGTGCCTGTCTGAGGATTTATGTAGTCCCATATACAAATTTTGGATGTCTACTCACCAGAGCGAAAAAAAAAAAATGACTCGAGTTGCAATTTTATTGAATTGCAATTCTTAGTTTATAGTTGTGACAGTATTTTATATTTTTATATAATATAATAATTTTATTGTATAGTTTAAGACAAATGTCTATGGGTTACGTGCCTGATAATAAAGAATTTTTATTTATTTATTATTATAATGTCTGTAAGAGTAAAATATATATAAAAACAGAAAAAAACATACAATCATATCCCACGTAAGAAAATATAAATATACTTACATAATATTAGCAGTACCGAAAACTCGCAGTAATAATAATATTCCCATTATATTTAAACCTCCCAAATTGAGGAAAAACACTAAAACCATGTACATTCGGTAGCCTTATCAAATAGTGCAATCTCTTCCAAACTAGTCTGCTCAAGCCTCAGTTACAACACACTTACAAATAACTTAACTTAAACTAATACTGCAAAATGAGCGAAAATAATCACGACCGGCAGGATTTAAGTTAAACAACCATAGCGCGGGTATAGCACTTGACAAAAATAACTCATAATAAAACACTTACAAATATCCTACTTCTTCTTCTTATCGAATGAGAGTGGCCAACTTTGATGTCGAGAGTTTATCAAGCCGCCCTAAGGGCCTCTGACATGGCTTAACGGCTGCCGTACTAGATAAACAGCCGGGACCTACAATTTCCTACGTATATTACCGGTTTCTTCTAGGCAAGCGCGCTAGATCGTAGATTACAACGTTGCTTAACATCAGGCAAGTTGTAGTCAAGCGTGAGCCTATCTCAAGTAAAAAAAAACTAGACAAGTCCAGATGGCGCTATGTGATAGTCCTGATTTTTTTTAAGACTGTGTGTGTGTTTATATGTACAGGTACACACACTAGCAAACTTGCACATTTATTTATCAGTAGATATGATTTCAATATCTGACATTATACTACGACGACGTTACATGCTCGAGATTTCTTTATTAACTATGTAGTCTCACTTCTGTATGTACTAGGCGTCACACTTTTTATAGCTGTAAAAATAAAAACACAAAAAAAACTTTTGAACAAATGTCACTGTCAATGTCGCACCTGTAGCGCCGTCCTCCTGTCAAACCTCATTCATTTCTTGTGTGCGGGCGTCGCAACATCATAAATTTCGTTGAATTTTACTATTTGAATTTTTCGTGGAAAAAAGTGTTTATTTCGTGTGTTCAAGTGGTAAATTAAAAAAAGGAGCATCGGAATTTTAAAATAACGTCGAAAATTCGACGTTTGGTACAAAAACTAAGCAATTCATCAACCAGCTCAAAGGATAAAGGTTAGTGCAACCCTACCAAGCAATCTTACTGCATTTATTCATCATCGATTTTAATTTTCTTGGTACAATCTTATATATTTTATAAAACTATACCGATCGTAATTAAGGATTTTTTTTTCAACAAATGATATAACGATCTTTTTTTGAACTACCCACATTTTTGTCATGTACATCGGAAACATGACTTTTCTAGCAGTGTTTCTGTAACGATCTTTTTTCGATGTCCCGACATATTTGTTGTTTTTGTTACAAATACAATACAACAAAATATGAATTTAAAACTGCATTAAGTCCATTCTAAGTTTCAACTGACCAAAGCACCCAAACAGGGTACCAATAAAACAAAGTACCTACCAACCAAACCTGGGCCAACCCAGTCCAGTAGATGGCAACCAACCTTGAGCCACCTGTTCCCAGCTACTGGGATGAGACCGGGCCTCGCAAGAGCCAATAGAGGTCGTTCATTAATTTAATTACAGTATATTAATTTTAGTTGTTTGTTAATTGAATGTAGCCCAGTGTGCCGGATCAGTTTATACTGGTTTTTTTTCTGATCCCAAGAAGGCATGACCTTAAGATTAATTTGAAAACTAAGATGTGACAACAAATTCATATATTCTGATCGATTTGAAACGAAGTATATTCGGACGGATAGCCGATTGCTACCTAAAAATTGCCGTATAACTATAATTGACCTCCAAAACGCGTACTTTTTAGTACCCATTAGTACACAATTCTGGTAATGAATACCTAGATTGGTATTTTAAGATTTACCTTACGAGTTTCATTCTTGATTTTACTTTCAGTTTCATCACAAATGCCTGTAGTTTTTATAAAACTAATTAAACCTATAAGGTCCTACCGCAAAGATCAAGGTCTTATCTTTGGTTGTATACTTACATGCCATGTTAGGCATAATTTACTCACAATACCTACTCAGAAAGCACTTTTAAAACAATAAACTTGTTATAAATAAATGAAACTCACTTCAGTTTTCAGTTTATGGCTTTGAGACAACTTCACAAAATGTTATTCTAAATTTGCCGGCAGAGAAATGTCTGAAACTCCTTGCGCAGACATATTTCATTTAGAGAAATAGGTCGATAAATTACTCGTCTACGTCTCGTATAATTATGGTCGAACTTCACTTAAGGTAAGTTCGTTTAACCATTAATTATACGACCCCGTTATACGTATTTCAACATTTCTTCTGAGTAATTCCGTGAGTCACCTTTTACTTATAAAATTGTAACTTTTTCTATAGGATTTTCTCAAATACATTGCTTCATACCTTTGCTAATAAAATACATATACTTACATAAGTATCAAAAATAGTCCGTTGATTTTTCTAAAAAACAACCTTAAAGAAGAGCAAACATACAAGAATAAATACAATTCAAGTCCAGATCTATGTGTTTTTTATTTATTTTGATTGATTGATTAACACTTTATTGGGCTCTCATATAAAAATACATAATAAAAACCGGAAAAAAGTAATTAAATCTAATGCCACAACTGGCGGCCTTATCGCTGAAAGCGATCTCTTCCAGGCAACCGTAGGATGGTTATTTAGTATTAGTTAGAAGACTTAGAAGTAGTATGTCTAGATTTTTTTCTAGGTCTTTCTTTAATAATGGTGTTGAAGCCACATGGACAGAATTTACTATTTAAGCTACCTTTTTTTTAGTTAGTTTTTATGATTGATCGCGTTAACCACGGTTCAACTTTGATAACCACATACAAACACCAAAACAAGACAATACAACTAAAATATATCAATAAACACAATTTAGTTTTTCTATGACGTGTTAACTATCGACTTTTGTGATCGCGCGCGACCACCTCAGCGAGCCACGCTACGGGCGCCTCATCTCGCGTGCCAAACTATTGCAATCTGAGCCAACAAATTGCATTGCATATGCAATTACAAACAGGGGCAGCACACCTAGCAACGTAGGCTTTATAATACGGAGACACATAAATATTACTGTCTTCCGATTATTACATGTTATTACACTGCGGGTTTTTTTTCGTGACAAGGTCTTTATTATTACACCAAACGTTAAATAAATAATGATTGGCTGTTTCAACCCCAACATATTTTCTCTTATTAAAAAAACTGATATTCGTCGTATTCGTGATTATTTTTGCTCATTTTCCAATAAAAGTTTAAGGAAAACTGATATGTTTGAATTTAATGTGTATGTAAAAAGAGTATTTTTTTCTACAATAAATTGAAATTGAAACAAATCAAAACTGCGTATTTTTCATTGATCATCGGCCATATTTGTCTTACTTAAATACAAAAGACATTTACTCACATTTATATAAGACATATTTGACACATATGTATCTAAATCCCACTACAATGTAAAGTCTTTCAACTATAATACCATTGCTTTCGAACAACAGCCATTGCGGCCGCCTTTCTTAATCAGAAGGAATTGGGAACAAGATCTTACGTAACACCACTTTCATACTTATCTCGAGCTATTCAAAACTCAACTTTATAACCTATGTAATAAAGTGTAATTTGTCTAAAATGATTTAGGATAAAACGATTAAACGTACTGTGGGTAATCGAGTATAGATTTAATATTGGCAATCTATAAAATACCCATACGCAATGTAAAATACGCTAGGAAATATACGCCAGATATATGTAGTAGGATGGTGAAATATATAATGTCAAATCGAAGTATCAAGTCATGATAGTCAAAGACCTGGGTTTTCAAATTCAAAACTCGGGGCGTCATTGTAGCTGCAGCAAGGAGGCTGATTGTCACATCAACCAATCAAAAATCTCCGACTTTAAAAACCCCTCGACTTATTTGATTTTCTGTATATTACTGTTAAATTTTCAAGTTCAAAATACTCCTTTCAATTTCATAGATGGAATAAGTAATTAATATAATGTTTTATAGCTGTGTTTTTCCATAAATGTTTAATTAAAGTTATATGTTTTTGTTAAAGTATGTCAAACGATGAATAAATAGAATTATACAATTACACTATTATTAAATTACAACGTCATCAGTGCACACTCATAATTTACTACTATTTACCAAATTTACCTGCCTGCCCGATAAAAAAAAAACTACATCATTGAAAAGAGTATTGACAGCCGTAGCCACGTTTTTTTGCAGAACAAAAGACATCAACGCGTTCTTCTACTGCTAACTCTAATCCGGGATAAAAAGTAGTCTATGTTTTAATTCAAGGTCTAATCTGTTTCCATACCAAATTCCATCCAAATCGATTCAGCTATTTGTGCGTGAAGATATAATAAAAACACACACACGCACGCAGAAACTTTCGCTTTAATGATATTAGTGGCAAGTGGCATGGCGTAGCATAACCATAACGTAAGCATTGGCGATCGTAGAGAGAGGCCTATGTACAGCAGTGAATAAATTGAGGATAAAAGTATGCAAGTTTGTACAAGAGTGGCCAACTCTGGTGTCAGAGTTTTCAAATCGCTCATGAGGCCTCTGACATGACGACAACTGCCTTACAAATAAACTAGACAGACTAGACCTTGAATTAATACTTACGTGGGTCGGATGACACGTTAAATTGTAGGTCCCGGCTGTTTGTGTAGTACGGCAGTCGTTAAGGCATATCAGAGGCACTTGTGTTTGTAGAATAAGTATTGTTTTAAATAATTAATGTAATTGGCTTCGGCCGTTTTGATTGTTATTAAATAAATATATATATAGGACGGCTTTATAAAGTCTCGACACCAGAGTTGGCCACTCACATTCTCACAGACGGGACCTACAATTTAACGTATCTTCCGTGGGAGCCCATGGGAGCGCCTAATATGAGATTACAAAGGATTTATAATGATGGCATATGTTATGCCTAACTTTTATTACGTATATACAAAACGATATAACAGTTTTCAAGCTATGATCTTGCATAGCGATACGACTATAATGTTGCGACTTCGCGAGTACCGAGTATAAACAAGGGGATTTAGCATAGTTGTTTTAAATGAATCATTAGTTGAATGAAAATAATGAATCATAATAACGTTTTTAATTGAAAAGACTAGGCAAACTTCTCAGCTCAAAAATACGGAGTATTAAAGACAATTTTAGATTTCTCAACTTTATTTGTTTATTATGAAAGTGATAATAGATGTCTCGAGTGTTTAACCGTCTAATGGGTTTTTGATTTCGCTTGTTTTGGTTCAAGATAAACCACCTGGTTCTTTATAATTTTATATGTTACCCAACCCACATAATATTGTAGCCTTTTAAATAGGTTTACAATTAACCACATTTCGCCTGGGAACCATCATTATGCTCTATGTAAGATGGAACGTAAATACTCACTAAGTATCAAGTTACATTCGTTATAAAGAATTTTTAGCGACTCCCGTGTGTGTTACCAAAACGTATTTATGAAATACAATTTAAATATGAATATGTATTGGACTTTTTATCACTTAGTTTTTTATCTGAATCACTATATGATTCACCACGGGCATGCTAAGCCCGCAGACAGGTTACAATGAGAGATACGATTGTGTAATGTCGTGAGCGTATGAACCGTTGCTTTATGCCTTTCTCTGACACAGTGTGATGTATACGGTGGGTAAACTTGGTAATTTTGTGACTTTTTGCTTAAACTTTTCATAAAAAGAAGAAAAGTATATAAGTATTATATCCGTTATCCCCACGACACAAGCGTTTGCTTAGTGTGGGGCTAGTTAGCGCTGTGTGCAATATCCCGGCACATTTATTTTATTTTTTATTTAAAAAAAAAAATATCAAATATTGCGCACAGCTACGTCTAGTTTAATATGTAGCTTTGTATGTATGTATATAATACAAGAACCGTGTTATGAAAGTTACACTTTATTTAGAAAAAAATAACCGTCTTTGAAAAATGGAGTTCTCAATTCGAATAAATGTTTTTTTGTGTGTGTGTGTACTCCAATACTCCGCTATTTATAAACCGATTTTAATTTTATTTTTATTTTATGTAATCGATTATTAATGAAAAACTTTTATTACTAAATTGTACATAACTGTACATTGTATGTATGCTTGTTTTTTAATGTATAAATAACTTTATAAATTGTTGATATACCAATGAATTAATGTGAATGTTGTTTTTATAGAAAAACTACAATAAACGATTGCTTATAAATGTTTGAATTTATTATATAATAAATAGTACGTAGGTATAATATTTTCAAACTCTTTGCTTGACTTTCTATTGCTATTCAGTTTAGTAGCAAACCGGTTCTTCAGCAAGCTGTATCAGTCATCGTGGACCACGATTAATGTTTATCATTCCGCCAAGAGTGTCACGACTGAGAAGAAGAAGGTAGTCAAATGCCCAGCTATACATTGTTAAAAAATGAAAACATTCAGAAGGAATACTCCTTTTTTAATCGGTCATAAAAAGGTCATCCTTCTGTTTTACTCCAGCTATGTCCCAGTCAATGGAGTGTCGTACAATCACAGGTGTCTCCGCTTCCTGGAGCAGCCATATAACCACCGATGTACCGTGACCGACACGCTGGCAAACTCTTACTGAGTATTATCTATTTTAATGCAAAAAACACTAATCTATACTATAATATAATAAAGCTGAAGAGTTTGTTTGTTTGAACGCGCTAATCTCAGGAACTATGTATAATAAGTATGTATTTACGAGTGGCGTACAAGAAGAAAGGCCTATGCTCAGCAGTGGGCGATAGCGGGCTGATGATGATGATGATTTACGAAAGAAAAATATATACCTATGTATAAATCCGTTACGTTACCTAGTACCCATGATACGAGTGTAAGCTTAGTATGGGACTAGATGGCGCTGTGTGATATGTCCTGAAATATTTATTTTTTTGTACGTGATTACGGTGACAGTATTAGGTAGGTGAACTATTGAATCTATTGCCTTATAGAGTTCGATTAAGGGGCATTTATGCTGGCCTTTTTCTGGCTCAACGTATCAGCATTGCCATCCAGCGTGGTAATGCGGCCGGGCACGCTGCCCTCTGGTAGTGGGCTGGAGCACTTAGATTATCTTTAGGCTTTTCTAAAGATTTTCTAAGTGCCTCCTTTTTGTAGTAGTTAGAAGTAGTATGTTTAGTTTTTCTTCCTTTGTTTTTATATTTTATTATCTTATATATAAAAATGAATCACAAAATGTGTTGGTAAGCGCATAACTCAATAACGGCTGGACCGATTTGGCCAATTCTTTTTTTTAAATATTTGTTGAAGTTCAAAGATGGTTTTTACGGTGAGAAAAATTCGAAAAATTGCCGGAAAATCCTTAAAAACCGCCCTTTTCTTTTTCCAATACAAACGTTTTCTAACTAACTAAAGAGTAAAAGAGTCAACAGACAGGACGAAGTCTGTCGGGTCCGCTAGTTGTAAATAAAGTTATATAATAGAAAAAAAAAAATTAAGGGGCACCAGCATAGAGTAATTGGGCACCAGTCTTATCATTTTCATACAAACTATTACACTGTACGACTGGTTAGTTTTTGAATTAGACTATACAACTTGTGTATAGAATTAAAAATAAACCCATGTGTTAATCCAGGGTCTAATGTATCTCCACACTATAAAAAAACACGCACACTTTCGTTTTTATAACATTAGTGGGATAGTAAGATGGTAATGGCAAAATCACATTAAAAAATTGCACTTACTACGTATGCTTATATAACTACATCAAGAACTTATTCCGATTCCCACAGCTTTCCTAATCACATTAACTTCCTTCTATTGTGGATTGAAGATGTCATGCTTGAGATATATGTCTGCACAAAGTTACGTAGTTTTTCTCTTTGTAATTTACAGGCATTTTTATTGTACTGAAATAATAGGAGTACTTGTAACTAGGGTCTTGTACTTGTTAACTAATTTTATAAATAACGGTTTGTTTGAGCTACAATTTGATACACTAATGAAAGCAGATAATCTTAAAAGATAGATTTATAGATATCCTCTATCGTACGAGGATCTATACACCTCTATCTTCATATTTTAAGAAGCAGACTCTTGCCTAGTGGAGAAAACTCCACCTCGGTCTACAACCAAATCCCTGAACTGCCTATACCTACGACATGACATCTGTTTTCTTCTAAAAGGTTTAGTACTTACCTACATATACAATGAGAAAGTTATTCAATAAGATAACATAAAGTAACTGACTAATAGTATATATTTACAAGTCTTAAACATAATATTAAAATATATAATATACCTAAAATAAAATATGAAGTAAAATAAAACAAAAGATAATAATCAATAAGATTGTTCTTATATACATTAGACAAAATACTAATAATTATATAATAAGTTAAATTTTTGTCGAGATTTTTTGTCGTAATAAAATAACTTATTTTTTTTCTATTATGTACTTAACTATATACATACTAACACTGTCAATAATTCAATTTTATAATTTGTAGACTGTGCTAAATTATTTTTTATTATCAATTTTATGTAACATGTACACAAATAATGTTTCTACTGGGAAGGACTAGGTACCAAGATACAGGCTAACGCCTAGTTTGGTATCATCTAGAGCCGCCACTTCATATATGTACATTTTTCTACATCAATAAATAATTTTTGAATTTTGAATTTGAATTTTTTATATCTATAGGCAGATGAGACAAATAGGTTTTCCAGATAATTTATCCTTATATATTTTCTGTTTTGTGGGTCTATCGATTTTTTTATAAAGTTTTTTTTTTATTGTTAAGACAGGGTGTTACACTCAATACAACCATATGTATAAACAAAAACTAGACATAGACTATTTTGTAATCACTTAACATACTACATTATTTTAAGTTGTTAATATAAAACTAAGTTGTAAACTAGAACCCCCGGAAGAACCTGCCTCTCTACGACACAGTTTTTTACTAATGTAAGAGGCAGAGCTATTTGTAAAGTGTAACATATTGTTTTGTTTACAATAAATTTATCTTTATTATCTCTATCTTTATTACTTTGTAAACCTTGAAAAGTAACGGAATATATATCGTCATCATTGGGTACCATCTTCATAAAGAATTTTGGAGGTCAATTGGAAAAATTACAAAAAAAATATGGACTGAAATAATGGCGAATAACACTGCATTACATTACTTACTAGTTATGTACATAAAAAAGAAAGAAGAGTGGCAAAAATCCCGTGAGACGGTCGCTATGGGAAACCGATGGAAAGTGCTCATCCATTGTTACGCAACGCCATGGGATTCGAAATCTAGGTCTCTAGTAGTCTGACGTATAGTAGTAGCAGTCAATATAATTGTACAGGCGGATGAAATTGAAACTAACAACAAGTGAGTGAGTAAAAAAAATAATAAAAAAATGTATTCATGAAATACTTAAATATATGTACAGTTTTAGAATTTGCAGAACCTACACTAGGTATCCAGTCAGATCCTGTAGGCCTGCAGTTCTTCTTACCGCATCTACAACTTACCTATTCTACATTTACTTACATATAATATTCATAAATCATTTTGAAAGAGAAAATTAAAAATTAAAAACGCAACGAGTGAGATATAATCAGTATATAGTATAATCAGTCGAGCATCATATTTTGTTCTATTTTATCAAAGTTTGGAGCTGGTTAGCTGGTAAAATCAGCTAAATTTCTGCCATATCTCATTGGTGGTTACAAATTATAGTCATTAAACATTTGGAATAGAATAATATTGATTGGAATAATATTCTGTATGAATAACTTGTTTATTTTATTAGTTTATAAAAAATCGATTGCATACACTGTGTACGTAAAAGATACGTATGTAAGATTTTAAATAAACAATTAGCTTAAAATTTTCATGTAAAATTTCTTAGTAATCAAGTAACTTAAGTGAAAAATGATTGATTAATTAATAAATTATTAATTAATTATGGCACATTAAATTTTAAGACATCGAAAGACGTGGCAAAAATGCTGCCACCGTCACATTTAGTTTTTTTTCCACGTATTATAGTACCTTTTTATCAGTGCTTATGTTTTTTTTACCCACGCATTCACGCATATTGTTTGTTTATGTTTCACACAGTGCTAAATACTACTTAGCAGTAGTGATACCTAATCATCATCTGAACCCCTCAATTTACCTTTAATCGAGCGAAGCGAACAGTAAGTATTTAGTGGGTTTTCACAGCAATTTATTTAACAATGGACTGACATGCATTTACTCACTAGATTATCTATTTAATCATATAATAAAGCTGAAGAGGGTGAACAATCTGAACATGAAAGATATTAGAACAAAAAAAGTTTAGGTATACTTTAAATCGATAAAAAAACACGTTACAGGGGTTTTTTATATTTTTTGAATGTTTATCTGTTTCTCTGAGTCTTTGTTTGTCTGCTTATTTAAACGTCCATAACGCAAAAACGGCTTAACGGATCTTCATGATTTTTGGTATATAGCTAGTGTGAGATCATAAGAGTGTCATAGGACTTTTTATCATGAAATAATGCGAGCGAAGCCGCGGTTCCACTAGTAATAAATATAATACATTATTTTATGTATATTGTCATTTAATTTATGTAAATCAAGCTTTTTTTCTAACTTAATGGATTTGGAGCTAAATAAGAAGCCTACGCCATGTCAGGATCCTAAACTATACCAATACCTAAAATTACGGGCATCCGTTGCCCCGTTACGGCGTGAAGATAAATCAAACATTACAAACCAAAAAACAAAGGCTTATATTGGACCACAAATCGCCAGATTAGACAGATAGTTAAACAGAAAATCCTGAAAGAGTTCCACAATTTGGCAGTTCGCACAAAAATAAACTTCAGAAACTTTTTTTTTTACAAGATATAGTCTTACGCTCGTCTACAACTTGCCTGATGTTAACAAGTTTAACATAAGTGATCATAATCGATACCAAAGGACATCCAATTCAATCGAAAATCTGATCATACATTACGTAAAAGAAAATCCTGTTTGGTTTAGTCTTCAATTTGCTCAATCAATTAATAGCGTCCATCTTATATTTCGTCAAGTACTTGTAAAAATAGAAACCATTATATTTGTCCAATCAATATTGAATCATACTAAGTATGATATAAATACAAATACAAAATTCGTTTATTTGACGTAAATATTGTACAATAACGTGTGAATCCTCTGACCTCGTGGTAGCCGTAAGACTGTGCTACGAGGCCAGAGTCATCTCCCAATATAATACTAGGTACAGGTAAATTACGTCATAGTTATTATTTATTATGTAACATAAATACATACATAAAAAAGCGAAAGCGTGTTTTTTTTTCTTTTTCATGCTATAATGAGTGATTTTCCAGTACCAAATTCAATTTAATAAATTTTGTGGCTAAGAAATGGCACCAACTTTAGCTAAGCACAAATTTAATACAGAAAATTGTATTTTAATATTAGCACAATAACAATATCAACCGAATGTGAGAGAGATCATCACTAGAGACAAGAACGCTGGCTGGTTCCGTGCGCAAAGGATTTCTATAGCAATCCAGCGTGGGAATGCAGCCAGCGTTCTTGGCTCCATACCACGTGTGGATGTTTTAAATTTAGGTTAAATGTACATACTCTTATTTAGTTTTATTAGTGTATATATGTGTATGTATTGTTTATTATTGAATAAATTAAATAAACTTTTATTTATGTTGTTTGGTAAAAAGTAATGTTATAGTCAATTTATTTATTCTGAATCAATGTGAGAATTAAATTAGATTTCTTTAGGCTTTTCTAAAGATTTTCTAAGTGCCCCTTTTTTGTAGTAGTTAGAAGTAATATTTTTAGTTTTTCTTCCCTTGTTTTAATATTTTATTATTGTAAATATAAGTAATTCTGAATACCAAATGTAGTTTCGTTATGACTTACGACGAGCGATTTTGGTAAACTTTTTATTTGAGATCAGGATCTTGTCATCTAAGGTACCTACGTTAGTTAGTTTTTAAAATGTTATGTGCAAATTTGTTGCCGATCAACAAGAATATGGAACTCTCTACCTGGTGCCCTGTTTCCAGAAAATTATAACCCTGGTGTTCAAATCTAGAGTAAGACACCAGCGCTGGTTGCTTCCACTCAACCAGCATTATGCTGAGTTGGGGCTGTGTTCTGGCAGATTTTATGATATTCTTTATTATATTTTTACTCGTGTTTGTATTTCTGTTAAATCTGTCACAATATTTTTTTTTGCTTTCTTTCTAAATAGGTTTTTTTAAGGCAAGCGTGCTACATCTTAGACTACAATGGTGCTTAACATCAGGCAGGCTAATAGTCAAACGTAAGCCTATTACGTGATAAAAAATAAATAAAACAGCACACAACAAGTGAAACCGCAAACATCTACCAGTATGTAACATTTCCTCAAGTGCATGTAAAAACCGTCTGATTCCACGTAGCACCATTAAATGCCATATTAATGTGAAAAGTGCTTAGCATTGCCAAACACTTCGGTGGCGAGATGTAGGTATCTTGGGATTAGGGTCAAAACCTGTCAAGATGTTTATTATCCACTTCTTCTTCTTATCGAATGAGAGTGGCCAACTCTGGTGTCGAGAGTTTATCACGCCACCCTAATGGTCTTATCCCTGCGAGATTGGTTACCTGGAAGAGATCGTTCTTAGCGATAAGGTCGCCAGTTAAGACAATAGGCTTAAGTTTTAATATTTTATGTAAATTTCTGTATTGTGGTGGCGTTTTTAATAAAGTGTATATATATTTATCTATCTATCCTTAGAGCTTCTGAAATGACTTAACGATGCAGTATGCCGTACTATGACGAACAGCCGGGACCTACATTTTAAATTTTATTTTAATTTTTACAATTATCCCACTAATATAATAAATCACACCAATATCATAAACGCAATAGTGCGTCTGAGTCTGGATAAGCATATTTGTAACTTTTGCACGCTTAGACGGCTGAACCGATTAATACATAGGCTTCGTTTGTCCCGGATTAAAGCAGGTAACATCGCGGAGCAATGCTAGTAATTAAAGAAATGCCATATTGTATCGTACGATATTATAAAAATGACAGAAAATGTCTGTTAGTCAGATGGCGACATCTAGTATTATGAACGTAAGTGAATTTAATTGCCCGATCTTATTATTGGTTTATTAATATGCTTGTGTTTCTTCCGCAACCGTTAATTATTATTTAATAAAACTTAATTAAAATAATTTATCCCGGTGGTTTCGACCCTAAGCTCAGCCAATAAACTAAAATCCGGTACCTACATTACGTAAGTGAATTCCGACCGAAGCTAAACGAAATAAATTACATGGTTGCCATGACAACTTATTACAAAACTTGTGGTATGATTATTTTAAAAATTTAACAAACCTTTATGCCCTTGTCACTGTTTAGATGTTTCTCGAAAGAATAGGCTGCCTATTTTGCTAAACCAAAACTGTTTTTTGGAAAAGGATAGATAGTTTAAAAAATATTTCTATAAATATAAATATTATTTATTTGTGAAACTTATGCTTTTGCGCACATCAATAAAGTTCATCAAATTAAATGAGTGAACGATCGTTGAGCTAAAATATTGAAATCTCTGTACTCGTATTTCTGGTATTTTTATTATTTTAATTTCAACTAATAGTCAATAAATAGTGTAAAACCGCAACTCAACACTAGTATGCCTAAAACATTTTTGTGAAAATTAATTAAAATGCGACGTTATTGAAAATTAAAACAAACCATGTTACCATAAAATTTGATTAATTGTGTAACATGCAATGAACGCAATAGCTACAGGTCAAGGGAGTTCATTCAGTTTATATGGACATTGAAAAGCAATGATGGAAAATTTTAATTTTAATTAATTTGAATATTTAGCTGTATATCTCTTGTGATTAAAATTTAAATATGTTTGTAAGAACTTATTTCATTTAATCTTCAATTGAATCAGACATATGTATGGCGCAACTTGATGAGGTGTTTGCAAACTATTACTAAAGTTATGCAACAGTCGGATACCCATCCGAGGACTGACCGCATCGGTTGTTGCTTAACTTTGGTCTCACTCTTTGAGTCGTATTTCCTTGTGACAATAGGTCATGACTCCCCCGCGGAATGAATTCGCTAGGAGAGTTCTCTTGGCAAAATACATCCTGGTGGGCACCCAGGTCCTTCCACGGAAGACACATGTTGGATGTTGTGGTCCTCAAACATGTCGGTTTTCTCACGATGTTTTCCTTCACCGTCAAGCGAGGTCAAATCCACACAACTTGAAAAACAAGTCATTGGTTTAGGGCCGGATTCGAACCATGGTGCGTCAGGATGAAAAGCAGACGATTGACCCGCCGAGCCACACTCTTAACTTTAGCAGTCGCTTGCAAACACCTCATTAAGATGCGAGGTTAAGAAATGACCATGTTTTGGCTATTCTGAGTCAGTTGTAACTATCAACTACAGTTATCTATAGTATTTTCTTTTTATTGTAGGAACTGGTTGTTTGTTTTATTTTTGAAAAAAAAACCACCTTTTTATGCATAAAATGTTTTAAGTAAAAAAAAACCAAAGATAATTTAATGTAACACAACACAAATGTGTACAAATAACATCAGAATTACTGGAAGTTACTTAATTTAATTTGTATAATTTATATTATGCTAAAAACTGATTTGTAACATTCTATTTGTTAACACATCTTGACAGTTAAACGAATCATAAACCCCTTTTTTACGCTACGGTAAAACCCCAATCGAAACCAAAAGGCCCGCACAGCTTTAGCGGTTCTTTGCGTTTCATCAGCGTGGTTACATCATACGAGTGCTGAATATTGGTCACTGGGTGATGTGGACATGTATACGTCATCGTGTGGTCTCTCAAACAACACTTATGCAATTTTGCCAATACTTTTTGGACTTTGGACTTTTATCAAACTTTTAACTAGATCTTGATCACATTTGACTGGCTTACCTTTTATATAGGTAATACTATAATATAATACAACCCGTGATTTGTTTAATCTCCAATCATTTTTTTTTTCTTCTTTTTATTGATGGTTACGAAAACAAAGGAAAAAATATATATGAACAAACTTCTTGGTATTTCAAGTTTGTGTAAAAGTTTTTTTTTATTTGGCCACCTTATCATGGCAAACTATTCAAACAATCAAGTAATTAATATTTGACATAAGTACTTAGAGATGGAGATCCTTGAATAACAAATAGGCTATTTTAATCCGGATAAACGTAGCTTAAAAATACTACGAATGTCTAGATTCCAAGGATTTTTTATTTCATCCCTCTCTTTCCCTCTAGTCATATTTTATTGCTTTGTAAAATTATGGGTGATAGGTATGTCAGACATCATAATGTTGATGTGAGGTCTCTAAAATAAGGTCTTATGTGATTTTGCAAACACATTTTGGACTTTGGACCAAACTATTGCAGCTTGGACTTTTTGATTTAGGTATTTCTAAATCAGTTTTTTTTATTACAAGTGCTTTATGTTTTAACATAGTTTGTTTTGTCATAGCATATTTAATTTAGTTTTTTACAATACCCAGTAAATACAGATATAAACATATCAGAAACTTATGTACTTACCTACTTAAATACAATTTAGTAACGAGTAAATTTATTGAAATAAAATTATATCTTAGACCGGATAAGTGTCGTATTTCTTTACAGTAGCTAGTTACCACGGCCAAATCATAATTTACCGGAAGACGCAGGTTCGAATCCCGCCGGTTGTGATTATTTTTGTCGGTCACAAACACAACTACCATATACTATTATATTTGTGGGTTTTAGATTTATAGAGGGATCTGATATACATATAAGAAAAACTTATTTCTCGAAAAATGCATGTAAAATTAGCTACAGTCAATACAGTATTTCTATATTCGGATGACTAACAAACAGCTTTTGCCGTTATTAAGATATTTTGTCAATTGACCAGAAGTCACCTGATGTCATATATTGTTGTAGTATAAAATCTTGTGCCCTTGCCTTGAAGAAACTGACAACTCCCGACTTGAAAACCGATAAATTAAAGTTCAAGGAAAACAGAGAAATCTTATTATTCTTATGCCTTTTCTGAAGGCCCAAGAAGGTACCAAACTGGAGTTAAATCATTAAAATCATTCGCATACGATAAATAAACACTGTAACAGTAACCTTAGTTGTTATTATTTATGTGAAAGTTGTATAGTTTGGTATGGAGCCAAGACCTATTGACATTTCGAGGTACTTGTGTGTTTTCCGGGCTCTTTACACTTTTAATCAGGAAGCAAGCAGGTCCGAGTCTAACTAAAACCTGTTTGTATTTACTAGGCTATCGACCTCTTTGTTTAAACCTGCTTTCACATTTATAAACCCCGACACCAAAGGGGGTGGTATGAGCTTAATGTACCGTACATAACATATGGCATATGTCAAAATGTATGGTTCATGGGTTTAATTTAATATATTGGCTACAAGTATAAGTAAGTATACTTTCTAAATAGTACAAAAATATTTAGTTACGCAGAAGTTGCATAGCGTACCTAATGATTAATAATTATGAACTTATTAAATGTTATGTAGTTGATTGTGTATAAGAAAGAAAGAAAGAAAGAAAGAAATATTTATTAAAATCATAAATATTACAAAACAAATAAATAATTATTATCATCATGTAACACTATGATTTCTTGTCATAATTGTTTTTACATACATTCTTATAAAAATATTAAGATTGTATAATATTATAACTTTATAATAAAAGAATAATCACAGATTTTTAATATAGAACGGATTTTATATAGAACAGATTGTTATCTCCATGATATATTACTAAAATAAAATCAAAGTCTTGAAACCAAATGCTGTTATGTTATTGATGATGGCTTGATAGACGAAGAAGTCCAAAACAGTGGCGTGACCTCCTTCCGAGTCCTACATATCAAGCTAGCATGAATAAATTATGCATTACATATTATTTATTTTGATATTGCATTAGCTAACCGGGCAAGTGGAGCACCCTACAAGGATGCGCGGGAGGCCGCAGTGAAAGTGCCGCCATAACTTGCTGAGTCGCGTAGTCGTAACCAAGTTATGTCACCTCCAGTCAGTCGCGCCGCGCCACCGCGCCAACCCGCCATTAACAATATACGAACGAAAACGCGCGAGCAATGCGCGAGCGGAAATTAAAAAAATAAAATTCGAAAAAAGTTTGTAACCGATCTCGAACTAGAGAGTAAACAAAAACGAAACGCAAGACATGTGAGTGAGTGAATTTAAAAAAATAGAATTCGAATTTGCCGTATGAATTCGAAATAACTAACGAAAACTTGTAAAGCCATGCGCGAGTGAGAGTGAATGACAATTAAAAAATACATTTGAAAAGAGTGTTCATTCAAAAAATATGTCTCGTTTAATGCTGTTTTTGTGTTTGTGTGTGATAGTGAAGTGCGCGGAGGTTTCCAACGAAGATGGCAGTGCAAGAGAAGAAAAACTTCGAAGCGCGTTAATAGACGCTTTTCAGAATATCAAAAAGGCTTCTGCCAAAGGAGGCTTAGACTCTGAAGGGCCGCTAACAGCTGATTTGATTGGTTCCGTGCCCCCTCGGCCGGCTCCTTCTCAGGATTCATTCGACCTCTTTGCGGATGACGATGGTTTATCTTTCGCAGATTTCGGCCACGCAACCGACAAAAGCCAATCTAGCACTGAGAAATCGCACAACGTGCAGCATATAGTAAAATCTGCTAAAATAGAAAAAGGAGTAAAGCCTTCGACATCCGTTCGCGGTGTTTTGGGCCAATTGAATGATTCTATACGAGACACGGTGAATCAATCTAGAGAATCGAGAATGGCTTTTAAGAAAGATAACGTTAATTCCACAGATTTGTTGGGCATAGAGAATATGATGCGTATATTTGATGCGGATATTTTGATCAACCAATGGGGCGAATTGCAGAAGAGAGTGAGTGGACAGTGTAGAGAGAATCTGCAGAAATATGTGGATGGATTGAACCAGAGACAACTTTGGGCGCTTAAGAGTGAGTATTTCTTTTAATCAAGCTTTCTATTAAGTAATAAGTTAATTGCCATTAGCGTAATTTATGTTAGGCGGCTTATTATACAATATTGTGCAAAAATTAAATTGCACATGACTATCTAGTTGCTGAAAAGTTCGTGAAATTCTAAAGTGACATTTAAAGTAATGTCATATCGTCTTTTTCAACAGTTTTTGGCATTTACTCGTACTATACAAGGTTATTGCAAATTTTTTGGTACAGTAAAATATTTTTTGTTTTATAAAAACTCTGGAACAAAAACTATATTTAAAATTAATTGACTCGTGAAAACATGATCTATCAGTAATGACTTACTAATTTATTTGTTATTAATTTCCCAAAGAAGGTTTTATTTAGCGTTTTGCTTCGACTTTCATCGTGCGAACAGCCCAACTGTGGAACTCCTTGCCCGAATCTATATTCCCCTTGAACTATAATTTGTCGGTCTTCAAGTCGAGAGTAAACCGGTTTCTTCTAGGCAAGCGCGCTAAATCGTAGATTATAACGTTGCTTAACATCAGGCAAGTTGTAGTCAAGCGTGAGCCTATTTCATGTAAAAAAAAATGAACTAAGTACATATTCATATTAGACTTGTTTGAGCAGATTTGTAGTTCGTAAAAATTTCGATAGATGTCGCTGTACAGCCTTAAAACGCGCAAACTCGCCGCTTGCCATTTCAGGTGTAAGAAAACTTGACAAAGTATTAAATTGAGTTAGTAACAAAATTGAAGTAGTATTATTTATACATTGGTGCCGAAACACGGGAAGTGAAGTGAAGTGAAGTGATGTGAATTGGACAGTGCAAAAAGGACCTTGAAAACTGTGAGTAGAGTGCAAAAAAAAAGTGTACAATATGGAGTGGACATTTGAGATGGACTTTGGACTCTCAAACACTTAGAATAATTTCGTCCAAGTTTCATTAAGACAGACTCAGTGAAACAAGTGTGGACATTACAAATTGAACTAAAATTAATGAACAGTTTTACTTGCAATTTATGCTTTTGGAACATTGTTGTGCAATAAATTGCAGGTCTAGTTAACATATTTATTAAAGTTTACTTCAACCTGATTATTTATTCAATATGGAGTCGATGTCGAAATTAACTGCGTCTCAATTAGACCTTTTTGAGAGACTGGTAAAAGCTGAGAGAAATTTTAAGAAAACCGGAAAGGATAAAATAAAAAAACCACTGATAGAATCTAGATTGGAGACATTAGAAGAACTTTGGCAAGATTTTAAAATTGGACACAACAAAATATTTAACAATACGTCTAAGGAACAGAGGGATAAAGATGAATATTTTAAGACTGATTTATACGATCAGTTCCAGGAACAATACCTGTCATATAAGTGCTTACTGAAAGAAGTATATGAAACCTTTTCTGGTAGCAGCAGCAGAACACAAGGTTCACAGCAAGAGAGTACAAACAGATCCAATCCCTGTGAAGTTGTTCAATTACCACGAATCGAGCTACCAACTTTTAGTGGCAAATATAGTGAATGGCAGACGTTCTATGATATGTTTACATCAGTGATCCACAACAATACAAGCCTACCATCAGTACAGAAACTGCACTATTTGAAGAGTTGTCTTTCTGGAGAGCCTGAGTTGCTCATATGCAATTACACAACCACAGAGGCGAATTATGAGGAAGCCTGGGCACAGTTGTTAAAGAGATACAACAACAAAAAGTACAATTGCAATAGCATTTTGAAAAGTTTATTCTCGCTCAAAGCAATACAAGCAGAGTCGTCATTTGCATTAAAAAGCTTGCTAGACACAACAACGTCATGCTTAAAAAGTCTTAAAAATATTGGTATCAATACTGAGACATGGGACCCTATAATCGTATACATGGTGGTTTCTAAGCTTGATCACGAGTCACACAAGCAGTGGGAGTACCAGATAAGTACGATGTCAGAAGAACTACCCACATGGGCTCAACTGGTCGAATTCCTGGAATCAAGATTTAGAGGCTTAGAGATGATTGAGAGCAGTAAAACTACAAGCAAGCCTGCAAACCAGAACGCGAAGCAAACAGTGAAGATTAAAGCGTTTAATACAACTGTCGACGAAACTAAAACTAATGCTACTACATGCCCATGCTGCGACGGTTCTCATCACATATGCCATTGCAAACAATTTGGCCAGTAAACAGTTCCAGACAGATTATCGTTTATACAGAACAAACGATTGTGCTACAACTGTTTAGGGCATCATGTGATACGAAACTGTAAGCAATCCACAAATTGCAGAAAGTGTGGAAGAAGACATCACACTCTACTACATGTCAACAAGGAAGAAGAGACTACTTCAACAAACACTGCTCCAAGAAACACATCAACAGAGACAGCACGCGTTCATCAACCTACTACGGAAGAGAGACTATCAACTAGTAAAAACATTATCGCAAATTTTGCTAAGAACGGAAACAATAATGTATTACTAGCTACAGCCGTTATTAGAGTTAGGTCACGAAATAATAGGAAATACGATATCAGATCTTTGTTAGATCAAGGTTCAGAGGCCTCCTTTGTATCGGAGGCTACAGTTCAGTTGTTAGGGCTCAAACGCATACCAGTTAGTGGCTGGGTGTCAGGCTTAGGCGACGGTCTCACAAAAGTTAATTACATGGTTATACTTTGTGTGGAGTCAAATCACAACCCTAATAATTTTATTACTGTTGAAGCCTACGTATTGAACAAGCTGCCGTCATGTATTCCCAAACGAGAGATACCCTCAGAAGCAAAGACTTGGGTATCAACAAAGAATATCCAATTAGCGGATCCAAAATATTCAACTCCAGGTAAAATAGAAATTTTACTGGGAGCAGAAGTGTATAGTCACGTGCTACTTGAAGGATTGATAAAGCATCCCCAAGGACATTTACTAGCGCAGGATACAATCTTTGGCTGGATCATATCAGGTAGTACTACATCACCAAGAAGTGTGATTAGTTTACACTTACAGACAAGAACAGATGATTTACTCAAACAGTTCTGGGAGGTTGAGAACGAACCCCCATCAATCAAGAAAAAGATGACTAGTGATGAGCAAAAGTGTGAAGAAATCTTTGAAGCGACTACAGTGAGAGCAGAGGATGGAAGATACGTAGTAAGATTACCATTTGATAGTGAAGATCCGGAGTGTCAATACGGCGAACATAGAAAAATAGCAGAGAAAAGACTTACCTATTTAGAATCAAAGCTTGAGAAGAAACCGAAGCTATATGAAGAATACAAAGCTGTTATAGAAGAATACAAGGCACTGGATCACATCAAACCAGTAGATCTAGATGATATTGATAATCCAAAAGCTGTCTATCTCCCTCATCACGCGGTAGTCAGAGAGGATAAACTTACCACTAAAGTACGAGTCGTATTCGACGCGTCGTGCAAAGGTGTAAACAACGTGTCATTAAACGACAACCTATTGGTTGGTCCGAAGTTGCAACAAGATCTTAGACATTTGCTAATAAGGTGGCGAACACATAAGATATGTATCATTGCAGATTTAGTGAAGATGTATCGTCAAGTGCGAGTGGCTGACGAAGACATAAACTATCAAAGGATCCTGTGGCGAAATGATCCGAGTCAAGAACTACAGCATTTCAACCTTCTAACTCTGACGTTTGGAACAGCATGTGCTCCGTATCTAGCAGTGAAGTCACTGCAAAGACTGGCAGATGACGAACAGAGCAAATATCCGATTGCTGCAGAGATCACGAAGAATGACTACTACATGGACGACTTAATGACCGGAGGTGACACTGAAGATGAAGCGATTCAGATTTATGACGAGATGAACAAATTGATGAATTCTGGTGGTTTTGAACTACAGAAATGGAGTAGCAATAATGAGAAATTGCTACAACATATGGACAAGGACAAACATCGTTCGAACAATTCCATACCGATTCAACAAGACAAGAAAGGGAAGGTTCTAGGAGTTTGCTGGAACAAAGATACAGACAATTTTGAGTATTCAATAAATTTACCTGAAGTCAAAAGGAAATTTACCAAACGACAAGTGCTATTAGACATAGCGAGATTGTACGACCCTATGGGGTGGATTGCGCCTGTCGTTATAGTGGCAAAATTGTTTATACAGAAGTTATGGAAATCAGGATTAGATTGGGATGATGATTTGACCGAAGATTTAGCCGCAGAATGGACAAAATACAGAGAAGAATTACTGCAAATAAAAGATATTTGCATACCGAGATGGATTAACTACTCACCTGGACATCAAAGAGAACTTCACGCATTTTCCGATGCGTCGATGTCAGCCTATGCCGGATGTGTGTATCTCAGAGTGATTGACGAATCCAATAAAGTCGTGGCAGTTAACCTGCTATCAGCCAAGACAAAGGTGGCTCCAATTGAAAAAGAGATGTCAGTTCCTCGGCTGGAACTATCTGGAGCAGCTTTAGCGACCAAATTATTGACCGAGATTGCTGAAGTAATGGGTATCCCAAAGACCGATAGATACGCCTGGACAGACTCGACAGTAGTTTTGGCATGGTTAAAAGGACCAGCATGTAGATGGACTACGTTTGTCAGCAATAGAGTTTCTGAAATACTCACCATGATGGACTATGAGCAGTGGGGACATGTTACAACAACTATGAACCCGTCCGACTGTGCATCACGAGGTTTAAGACCTAGTGATATAGCCGAACACTCCTTGTGGTGGTACGGACCTACTTGGCTGAACGAAAATTCACTGAAAAAAGAAATAGTTGAGATACAAGACACAAACGAAGAAGAAAGAGTAGTGACGTTATGTACAACACAACAACCAACTGAAGAAGAGCCGTGGGAAAGATTTTCATCACTGACAAAGATGCTAAAGGTTTTGTCATACTGCAGAAGAATCATGAACTTCAAATTATCAAAGCTGGAACGAAAGAAAATGAAAGAGTTTGTGACTGCAGAAGAAATGAATCAAACGTTGAAGAAGGTCATAAGGCAAGTTCAAGAGCGAGAGTTCGAAGAAGAAATCAGGAGTTTAAAGAAGAAAGGTTGTGTCCCGAAGAAGAGCGCTTTGCACCCTCTCTGCCCAATTGTTGATAAGCAAGGGATTTTAAGAGTTGGAGGACGCATTGATTTGTCTGAAGCCAGCTACGATAAACGGCATCCAATAATTATGCCTAGTAAGAATCATCTCACTAAGTTACTAATAGCGGATGCGCACAACAAAACAATGCATGGTGGACCACAACTTATGCTTAATCACCTCCGAGGAACTTATTGGATTATACGAGCTCGCGAACAAGTGAAGAAGCATTACAGAGAATGCGTCACATGCTTGAGATTTTCGAAAACGAATAAGACACCTTTTATGGGACAGATTCCGGCAGCGAGACTGAAGCCGAGCAGACCGTTCAAATCGTGCGGAGTCGATTATGCGGGTCCTATAAAAGTCAGATTTTCTCCCGGTCGAGGATCAAAAGCCTATAAGGGTTATATATGCGTATTTGTGTGTATGGTCACTCATGCCATACACTTGGAGGTAGTGTCGGATCTCACATCGCAAGGCTTTCTAGCAGCATTCAAGCGTATGACGGCAAGGAGAGGACACTGTCAAGATTTGTACAGTGATAACGGAACTAATTTCACAGGCGCGAGCAGAGAATTGCGAGATATGTTCGACGCGGCAAAATCCAATTTGACTGATGAGATTACAAAACTATTGGCACTTGAGAGTACAAATTGGCATTTTATACCCCCTGCAGCACCAAATTTTGGCGGCTTGTGGGAGGCAGGAGTACGTTCAGTGAAAAATCATCTTCGGAAAGTCATTGGTGAGAGCACGCTTACATATGAGGAGCTATCAACAGTGCTGGTACAAGTAGAAGCATGTGTTAACTCGCGCCCATTAACAGTCATCAGTGACTGTCCTAATGACCCACTGCCACTGACACCCGGTCACTTTCTGATTGGCGAACCACTGTTAAATGTAGCGAATGAGGAAGTGGTTACTAATAATATAAATTTGCTTGAAAGGTGGAAAATAACCACAAAAATGATTAGAGATTTCTGGTGTAGATGGAGCGCAGAATACTTGGTAATGTTAAGTAACCGCTACAAATGGGTGACTCAGCAGGAGGAGGCTAAAATTGGTGATGTTGTCATAATAAAAGAACCCAACTTGCCTCCTGTTCAGTGGCTCATGGGAAAAATTATAGAAACCCATCCGGGCAAAGACTTGATTACGCGCGTAGTTACAATTAAAACGAAAAATGGTGTATGTAAACGCCCGTGTAGCAAGTTATGTATTTTGCCACGTACAAACACTGTAAATTAGTTAAAAATACTTCTAGATTATTGTGTATACAGTTTAGTTAAAGTTATAAATAAGTTTCAAAGAAGAAGTTACTTTCAGTTTCATTTTGTATAGTATGAGTTTTTCACGGTGGGCGGTTTAACTTGTTTTCATATGTTTAAAGTTAAACTATATTCTTATTTGTTTTGTATGAGGTTTTCACTGTGGGAAGTATAGTTCATTTTCAATTGTTTAGAGCTGATTCAAATATGTTTTACGTTTCTATCAAATAAGAGTTTATTTAAGTTGTTTTGTTTTGTATAAGAACAAGTTCTTGGTGGGCGGTATGTTTGAGCAGATTTGTAGTTCGTAAAAATTTCGATAGATGTCGCTGTACAGCCTTAAAACGCGCAAACTCGCCGCTTGCCATTTCAGGTGTAAGAAAACTTGACAAAGTATTAAATTGAGTTAGTAACAAAATTGAAGTAGTATTATTTATACAGACTGATATATAAAGTTACTCTTACTCTTTTTTGGTGCTCATTCATAACAAATAGTAAAACACATTGTTACAACAGACAAATGCTCAACGGTTGGCTCTTCTTGTGGCTTAAATATTAAACTTAAACTGTCGTCCTAAATATGCTGGCGTTATTTGTATTTGACCTAAAAAATAATTTAGAATACATAAGTAGGTATATGATATTTATTTCATTTTTCAGAATGTCTCTTTCTGACATTATTAAAACATGAATCGATTAAGACTTTGATAAATAATAAAGTGTTAAGTCAACAAAAAAAAATATCCTGGGAAAGTATTAACTTTATCCACATGTATTCATGCATTTTGACTGCAACTTGCGTGGTTTAGGACTAAAAATAGTACTTAAGCAATATAAATTAAAGGAGTCCCGGAATATTTGACTGCTCCGTTAGCTTAGTTGGTAGTGGCTCTGCCTTCTAATCTAGGGGTGCGGGTTCGATTCCCGCATAACACAAGTAATGATGAATTTTAAAAAATTTTAATTACTTGTGTTGAGTCTGGTCGTTTCTATGTATAATAAGTATGTATTTACAAAAGAAAAGTATATATGTATTATATCCGTTATCTAGTACCCATGATACAAGCGTAAGCTTAGTATGGGGCTAGATGGCGCTGTGTGATATGTCCTGAAATATGTATTTATTTATTATTTATTAATTTGTATGAATAAAACAATAAAACTAAGAAATAGTTATTTATTTTATTATACTTAAGCATTTTCATGAAAAAAAAATCCACGTTAGTTAACAGTAGCTCTGTATATGACCTTCGAATCTGTTACTTAATATCAGTAGTATCTGTGAAACAGTGAAAGCCGCCTAAAAAAACGAAATTTCTGATGTGCAAAGTGGTAAAGTGAAACTGAAATTTTTCGAATTTCCTGCTTTTGAAATGCGAGAGTGGCTTCCCAATTAGTTAAATAGTGTAGTTAACACGTATGTATTAAAAAGTCAGTAACTAATGGTCGAAATATAAAAAAATACACTTATGCATTTTTAAATAATGGTCAAAATAGCAATTAATTACTTTTAAATTTTGGTTTTGACACTAGTACCTATATTAATATAATATGTAAAGCAATGCCAAAAGTAATAATTTGCTATTTTGTCCGTAATTGAAGCGCCCGTAGCTCAGCTAGCGGAGGCAATCGCATGCGATTACCAATGTTAAGCAAATGTCGACGCGGTCAGTACGCGGATGGGTGACCGAAAAGTGGCATTCCATTTTGGGTGCTTCCGTGGGTCGTATGACACGTTAAATTGTAGGTCTCAGCTGTTTGTCTAGTACGGCAGTAGTTAAGTCATATCAGAGGTCTTAAGGGCTGTTTGAAAACTCTCGACACTAAAGTGGGCCACTCTCATTCGATAAGAAGAAGATTGAATCATGAATCAATGAACGTTTTTTTTATTTGCTTCATTATGTAGGTCCGCAAATTGTGAAACGCAAATGATAACTAATAGTAATTAAAACACCGTACTTTAGCGGCTAATAGACATTACTCATCTGTTATAACACGTGTCGTCCACGTCTGATGTCTGTAGTATAAACAATACATACATTAGAAAAAATTAAGAATTATTTAAGAAAGTAATTGAATGGCTTACTGATTTTAACTATAATGAAGTAGAAAAAATGTTAGAAAGCTTTTATTTTTGAATTACTCTTAATCATTATTTTATACTAGTCAATAGTGGTAATTTGTTTAGCTTAGTCACACACAAACAAACACACACACACACACACACATGTATGCTTAACATATAGTTATTTACATCCATACTGTAATAAAATATTGTTAAATACATATTCTTAAATAAATTAAAAATACTATTAAGTTATACAAATCATTTGAGAATATTTTTTTTTCATCTTAATTGAATTTATAAACATAACGTTTTTTTTTGTATTTCATAAAAATATGCAAGGTTAAGAAAACTTATTATGTTTGATAAATCTTAATGTTTGTTATGTTTTTATTTAAATGTTACCATTTCTTAATTAATTTTTTTTTGGCATTCTGTTTATTTATGTGTTAATTGTGAGCAGGGAGAAGCCATCGGCTCCCGAGACACAGTGAAAACTAGTTCGGGAGGCTTTGGATTCCAATATCTTTTTGTAAAATGAAATTATGCAAAATAAACAAATTTATTTATTTATTTACATGTGCCGCTATATATACACACAACTTTTAAAAGTTGCCCTTTTAAAAAGTAAAACGGGTTGGCCAAGGACCAAAGTTTTCTTGAACGTAATCAATAACTGTGGCCTATAATACATCGTGCATAAGAAACTGTTCATTCTCGCTTAGAAAAGCTTTTAGATTTGATTGTTCAAACATTCATTAAAATTCTCAATTCAACATTACTGCTCACAATTAATCAACAATCAAAAATAATGAAATTGTATTAACATATGATATATGACAATATATATCCATATCTCTGCACCAAAAATTGCTTACTTTTAACTCCCGATGTAAATTTTCCGAATTGAAACGGCACTGTCGAAACATAAAAAAACACAACTTTTCAAATCAAATCAACCTCATTGTACACCTTCATAAAACATTTAAAAGAATTGAGAACCTTCTTTTTTTAAATCGGTTAAAAACTTATAAAGCATCTGTTTTTCTTTTGTTTTCATCTGCCTACATTTCTAAAATAAAGAACCTATCTAGACTAGGACGGTTAGTCCAAAACTTGCATTAAATATTTCACAAGATGGCGTTATGTAAAATTAGAAATCGAATACCAGCAAGCGTGCCTCTAGTTTGCATTTCGTATTTCGACACGCGGTGGTTTGCTTGACAAAATCTTGCCACATTTTGTGCACATACAAACTTCCTTTTGAGACAGCTTTCGTTTGTTTTAAAGAGGTTTTAATGTTGGATGTAAAAAGTATGCCATATTTATATCAAACCTCTTTTGATAAAAAAAATTTAGTGCAATTAGGATCTTGCCCTAATTTTTCTTTTGGAAAACGCTTTCGTTTGTTTTAGTTGAGTTAAAAGTTAGTTTTCTGAGTTAAAAAGTATGCCCATGAAAAATGAGACTGCTATAACTAATAAGCTATATTAAACCCTTTAAAAACATTCTTTGAGTTCGGATTGCGTTATTAACGAGGTTTTTTTAAAGATGTAAAAAATATCAATATTTAAATGCATTTAAACAGAAACTAGTTAAGTACAGACCAGTAAGTTTTAAACTAAAAAAATAAATTGTACTAAACTAAAACTAAACTTCAACTTAACTAAGTGCGAGTTAAATTCGATCTTATTCCTTTACTGTAAACACTATGCGAATAAAAAGTGTTTTTTTGTAACTATACCTCATTACTTGTCAAACAAAACAATAAAGATATTGGGCACAACACAAAATAATAACAAAAATTTAGTCAAGTAGGTCAACAGATTACCGCAACAAAACGCTTCTTTTTCTTATTGTCTCGGAAGTTGGTTGCTGTTTGATTTTCTTTGTCATTACGTAAGCCTGAGGCATATTTACTATAGGTTTTTCGACATCATAACAAAGGCCACGTGGGTAAATTTGTAAAAATTTTACTATCTACATATATTATATGTGACTGTTTAACCGATTGAACAAATTTTTTTGTGCTTCTTGGTGCGTTTTTTATACAAAAAAACTTGTTATTAGAACACATATATGATTAGATACAGATTCAGAAATCTATACATATAATAAAGCTGAGAAAGGCAAAATTCTGAACATTGAAGATATTTACAAAAAATTGGAGATACTTCGAATTGATAACAGAACACGTTCCAACAACTTCTAGAAATTTTGTCTGTGTATCTGTTTCTCTGTGTCTCTGTTTTTTTATTTATTTAAATGCTCATCACGCAAAAACGGCTGAACGGATCATCATGATTTTTGGTATGTAGGTAGTATAAGGTCTTAGGAGTATCATAGGCTACTTTTTATCCTGAAATAATGCAAGCGAAGCCGCGGGCTTCCAGTAGTAAGTAGTTAAGTAAAGATTTTAGTTTTTTTTGTTATTATCTTTTTCAACAATCTTTTGACCAAAAACGTTTTGCATCTGTCAAGCTCCATATACTCGTATAATCAGTATAAGCCAACGTAATTGCAAAATGGTTGCTCAAAATTGCCATAACAAACTGAGACTTCGCGTCAGCTGTTCTGTTGTGCAAGCTCTTGTTGAGACCGCGGGCGGCCTACTTATGCGATTTATAATTTTTTTGGTGGATTACATAATGTTTTTAAGGTTATATTCCATAAACAAATAGTTATTATAATCTTTATAAATATATCTGAGTCTGTATCTAATCATATATGCATATCATATACTACTTTTGTATGTACAAAAGTTTCATTATAAAAAAAAACTTTTAACTCAAATAGTTTGCAGTTTCATGTTAAAAATCAAACAGAGCTTTTTTTATGTGAGATAGGTTTACGTTTGACTACAGCCTGCCTGATGTTAAGCATTGCTGCAGCCTAGGATGTAACACGCTTATCTAGAAGATACCTATTAACTCTAGATTTGAAGACCCCTGGATTGTAGTAAGTATTAGCTTATTTGTAAGTGCACCTATGAAATTAAGTATAAGGCAGAGCAGAGTAAAACACAGCAACAACAACAATAACAAAAAGAAACATATAAAATCTGCCACAGCACAGCCCCAACTCAGCATAATGCTGGTTCAATGTTTTATTTCTGTAGGCAATTACATGCTCTTATGGTTCTTATCTCTTATGGCTCCTTCGATCAACTATGGCTCTTAGGTTGTGTGGATGCAACCAGCGCTGGTCTTCTATTGGGGCTGTGACGTCACGCACGTACAGAAAGACAAAATGTATATATTTTAGGTTCTATATCTGTTGAATTTGCCACAATACCTGTTGTTTTTTTTTTTAACTAGAACGGGTTTGCACTTGGCCATAGTTTGTCTGATGCTAAGCAAAGGCTATGGGCCTAAGATGGAGCGTGCTTACCCGATAAGAACCGATTCACTCACTTTACCGGAAGCTGTGTTTTCCTGCGAACTACAATCCAGGGGTCTTTAAATCTAGGGTTAATAGGTATCTTCTAGGTAAGTGTGTTACTCTCTAGGCTGCAGCAATACTTAACATCAGGCAGGCTGTAGTCAAACGCAAACCTATCCCACGTAAAAAAGAAATTAAACTATATAAAATGTATAAACATGCTGACATAGCCTGTTACAATCCTGATATAGAATCTACTAGCAAACCCGGCGAACTCCGTTTCGCCATCAGATGGCTTTGTTTTCGTTATTGGTTTGTAGTACATGCTATGTATCAGAGATGGCGCTGTATGTAAAAAATGATTTTCCCTGTTTTCCCGCTTTTCTGTTGAAATTTTTCCCGAATTTTCTTTGCTATAATCCTCACGGAGCCCGAGACCTTAACAACGAATGCCAAACCGAGGAAATCGGCTCGTGCGTTCTGAAGTTGTATGTATCGTCAGGAAGGAAACCCCGACTTATTTTTATATAGTAGATTATGTCATCTACAGAGAAGAATCGCAAACTTTGTATTTTTTCTCTATGCCATTCCAACACGCATATTTGCCGAGCCAAGTAAATAGATTGTGTGTTATCACTTAGCACTGGATTGTTGACCGTCTCATTCGAACGTCTGATGGTCATGGATGTTTAACTCGTGTTTATTGTGTTAGGTTTATAGTCTTCCGCGATATTAATGAAATACATTAATGGGTATGCAAATGTACGTTGTCCTTTAGCAGTGGGTTGGAGAACTTAGACCATTAAAAAGGGTTGTTTCATTTACCATAATCCAAATATTACTTTAAAATGTTATGACTCTTCAAGTTGTAGTTCTCATCATTGAGGCTAGTGACTTCCCCGTAGAATTAATTCATTTGGAACAGTTCTCTTACCCATGACATATTAAACGTGTTTCCTCGCGATGCTTTCCTTCACCGCTAAGCGAGTAATAGCTTAAAAATACTTTAACTTTTTTTACTAAGTATTGACATCAAATCCGTAAAGTACTTAACTTTGCTTAAACTGACAAGATTTAGTTTTCTAAAACAAATAAGTAATTTATATTCATTCAACGTCCGAGCAGTTTTGAGAAAAGTAGTTCGCTTGTATCCGGATAAAAAAGACATTATGGAAGCAGAATAATTGCTTAACATCAGGCGAGAATGCGAGTACTTAGTCAGTTTGAGCCTCTCTAGTGTAAAAAAAGCGAGTGTGGCTCAGTGGCTCCAGTGTCTGCTTTTCATCCAGATGCACCCTGGTTCGAATCCGGCACTACACCAATGACTTGTATTTTCAAGTTATGTGTGGATTTGCACTCGCTTAACGGTGAAGGAAACCGACATGTTTGAGGACCACAAAATCTGACGACATTGTGTCTTCCGTGGAAGGACCTGGGCGCCCACCACGATGTATCTGCCCAAAAAAGACTTCCCTAACGATTTAATTCTGCGGACGAGTCACTACCCTCAGTCATGTGGAAATACGACTTGAAAAAAAATTTGAATGCACATACGACATTTGGTAGGTACATACACGCATATGGAAGCCTATTTAGATAATTATACACTTACATGTTTCATCTAGTACCCACGACAAAAGCGTTTGCTTAATATGGGGTTAGATGGCGCTTTGTGCAATGTCTTGGAACATTTATTTATATACTTGACTGGCCTGTTAGCTTAGTTGGTAGTGGCTCTGCCTTCTAATCTAGGGGTTGCGGGTTCGATTCCCGGGTGACACAAGTATATATGCATTTTAAAATTTATAATTACTTGTGTTGAGTCTGGTCGTTTGTATGTATAATAAGTATGTATTTACAAAAGAAAAGTATATAAGTATTATATCCGTTGTCTAGTACCCACGACACAGGCGTTTGCTTAGTGTGGGGCTAGATGGCGCTGTGTGCAATGTCCCGGAATATTTATTTATTTATTTATTTGCTTATATAATATAAACCAAACATTAATTACAATAATTTACATAATACATATTTACATGTTTGTCCATAACGACCTCTACGTTTTTTTTATACACGATATAGGCTTACGTTTATACATAAAGAGGATATGATAGGTAAGTAATAAAAACAAGGAACTTGGTAAGTAAAACTAAATCATCATCATCATCATCCACAGCCTTCTCTATCCCACTGCTGGGCATAGGCCTCTCTTTGAATGTGCCAGCTGCGTCGATCTTGTGCAGACCTCATCCATAAAGAACCCGCGACTCGTACAATGTCGTCGACCCATCTCGCTGCCGGAAAACTAAATAGCAGTATCAAATACCATTTATGAGTTTTCTTACTTAGCTTTACGCATGCGCAGTAATTACATAGTTAAATCTCCAAGCAAATTACAAGCAACAGTGTGTTTAATGTGAAGATATGACAGCCAATAGACGACTAGTTATTTTTTTTAAGTGGCATTTGTTTGTGTTTGACAGCTCACCTGATGTTAAGTATACTTACCTAGAAGATAGTAGCTTAAAATTATTACATATTCTCTTTAATTTTTTAATAATTACATATACTCGATTAAATAAAGCAAAAAACCCAAGTTCGCAAAGTTAGCTTAAATTTAGTCAAATTTTGATTGATTGCTTGATTGATTAATACTTTATTGGACACCCACACAAAAAAACATAACACAAAACGGAAAAAATTTAGTCTAATGCCACAAATGGCGGCCTTATCGTTAAAAGCGATCTCTTCCAGGCAACCGGAGAATGGAGAGGTAATTTTGGCACGTTAATAAGTTTTTGATCTTTAATTTAGGATAAAAAGTGCTTATGAATTTGTCTACCTAAACGTCTAATCTAATCCTCTAATCTACTAAACATTTTATCCAAATCGATTAAGTCGTTTGAGCTTGCAGATGGAACATTAATACAGTAAGTAAATAAACATTCCGGGACATTTCACACAGCGCCATCTAGCCCCATACTAAGGAAATATTTGTGTCATAGGTACTAGATAACGGATATAGGTAACCTAATACTTAAAATATGTGTAAGTGTAAAAAAAGTTACTAGTATTAGTATTATTTTGTCTATGATGTTTATATAGCTAGCATAATGTATACACTACCGTGTAACTCTTTTGCATGATACCTACTTATTAGTAGGTTAAAGACTTTGTAAAAATACTTTATGTCCATGTTTTTCAATTTGTATAACTAATCTCTTTAAAAAAATATAATTTCTTGTGTTGAGTCTGGTCGTTTGTGTGTATAGTAAGTATGTATTTACAAAAGAAAAGTATATAAGTATTATATCCGTTATCTAGTACCCACGACACAAGCGTTTGCTTAGTGTGGGGCTAGATGGCGCTGTGTGCAATGTCCCGGAATATTTATTTATTTTATTTATTATCTCCTAAAAAAAGTCAATTGAAATTGACGAAGTAATACTAGTTGAATAGAATAGTTTAGCAATTATGTACTTTAACCAACTAAAAAAGGAGAGGCAAATTCATAAATAACTGTCAAAGTATTTAAAAAATATAAGGCTAAGGAATTCTCTCTCTTGTATTACTTCCATGGAAAAGCCTCGGAGAAATGGTGGTTCGCATAATGATTGCATTTTTAAAAGTCACAAGTTTCGACTCCTGCCTGCTAAATTATTATATATACTTCTATACTAATATTATAAAGCTGAAGAGTTTGTTTGTTTGTTTGAACGCGCTAATCTCAGGAACTACTGTGAGAATTGAAAAATTACGGGGAAACTTATTCATCTTTGAGGGATTCGGTTGCGTGCGCTGCGAAAACTTCAAGTCGTAGGTAACAGCTATAATTTATAAAGCTGAAGAGGTTGTTTGCAAAAATAAATATGTTGCCCAAAATCACTATTCCACGCGGACGAAGACGCAGGCACAGCTAGTCTCATATATATATAAACTGAAGTTAATTAAATAAATTAATACTATGCATTTTTGACCACCTCCATCTTCCACCATGAAAGCCTACAATTTTGTTCGTCGTTACTTTTTAATTTGCCTGATTAATTATCTTAAATTACAAGTCATCTCGTCAGAAAGGCAGAAAGAAGTCAAGGCTGACGCATTGTTGAATATGACTCGTCATTGCAACCGATTATGGTCTTACAATTTTTGTAAAAAAACTTTTGAAAGTAAAAATGGCAAAAATTAATAAAGTAAAAATGAATAAATCACTTGAAATGGGTTTCTGTGGTGTCGCTTGCGTTGTTTCTGGATAAAAACAGCTGAACCGATTTGAATGAAATTTCGCATTAATCTGACTTTAAATTTAGTCGGCTGTTTGTCTAGTACGGCAGTCGTTAAGCCATGTCAGAGGCCCTTAGAGCAGTTTGATAAACTCTCGACACCTGAGTTGGCCACTCTTAATCGATAAAAATAAGTCATAGCTACTTTTTACCGCACTAAAAACCACTGAACTAAAAATTTCCTTAACACCAACACCCTATCTCTGCCCAGAACCAGAAAACTACTAATCTATCAATTATGCGGGGGAGTCACGACCCTCAGTCATGAGGAAATAACTCATAGAAAGAAAAAACCACTAAGCACAGCTAGTTGATTCTAACGAAGGGGTTATTCCTCACGCATCGCCCATGGCACCATACAATGACCTTCAAGTAGAAATTGTACGGACGCCATCTTTTGTGGCCAATGGTATCACTAACAGTAGACGTCGCGTACGTTAGGTCATGCCTTACACCTCTCTTAATTGCTGCTCCCTCACCTCCGCGACATATCAGTACTCTTCCTTGAATCGTATCCCTCATGTCTGAGGATCGTGACCACCACCTCCCAGCACCTTCTCCTTGGTGACTTCTTTCTGACCTCGGCAACATGCACATCAATAGGTACTTACAACAAACTTCAAAGTCAAGGTTATAAAATGATTGAGAAATGGATTAATGGACACTTCAACCGACCTGGGGTTAATTTTTTTTAAGTTACCATTTGTTAATTTAAATCAAAATGCCATTATTAGTTTTTTTAATTGATAGTTAGGAGTCTGCATGTTATTTCGTGTGTGTTCTTACCCAATGCTTAAATGTTGTTATGTAAGGAGGTAGTCACACTCACGCTTATTCGCAAGAATTATATTTTTATCGCGTAATGCTAAAAACGAGGAAAATATTATCAACCATACATAAACATGGATGAGGTCTGCACAAGATCGACGCAGATGGCGAATACAAAGTTAGGCCTATACCCAGCAGTGGGATCCCATGGGCTGTGGATGATGATGATGACATAAACATGAAATAAAACTGGTTTCTTCTAGGCAAGCGCGCTAGATCGCAAATTACAACGTTGCTTAACATCAGGCAAGGCAAATTGTAGTCAAGCGTGAGTGTGCAAGTTAAAAAGCAGAGAGTTACTCACAAAGTTTATATTGATTATAGGCTATAAAAGCTTAATAAAGTAAAAGTAAGTAAGTTTATATGAGATTGAGATGGTGTTGAGAGTTTACAAACCGATTTACGGGACTATGATATTTGTTATATGTTTTTTTAGAGAAGGTAACATTAAATATTCTGGCAAATCAGGTAGGTTGGGAGTCGACCCCAAAAATTGGGAGCAGGGTTGAACATTGAATAACAATACGATCTTATTTGTTAATATATTGTTTAGCAAGCATTGTCATTGTTTAAAGTCATTCGACGAAACGATTGTTTTTGGAGAGAATTTACCTTACTAAGTACTTGTTATAATACAGGAAGTAATAATGAGGTAACCCCAACGGAAGATCAGCGCTGGTTGCCATGTAGCCAGCATTATGCTGTTGGGAATCTTCTTCTTTCTGAAGAGTTCTTTCTGTATAGAAAGAACACCTCATAAAGAAGAAGTATCTTGTAAGCTATGTCATGGGCCCCTAAAGCGGTTTATAAACTCTCAACACCATCTCAATCTCATAAAAACTTAATTACTTTTACTTTATTAGAAGTACTAGTAGTAGATAGTACAAATAGTAGTTGTTTTTTTTTTCTGTATAGAAAGAACTCATCAGAAAGAAGAAGTATTTGTTTCAAGCTCAGAATACTCTAAACCAACCCACAGCCAACCCCAAATACAAATACCAGGATTTTGCTGGTTTATTAATAATATATCTGTGCTCAAATAATTGTTTATATGTAAAGGTATATTTGTCAGGAATTTGCACGTAAAGAACAAAAATACATGATGAATATTTACTATAGTAAAATATTTTGGTAATTTCAAAGATTTTTACTTACATTGTTGGATTCATGGACAGTTTACTCGTACCTACAATTACATATAAGTTAAATGTGACACATCTTTTTGGATTTTATGGTTTTTATGTTGTATTCTGTTAACCAAGCCAGAAACCTTTTACAGAAAAAAAAACTTAGAGATTCAAATACACAAACTTTCGCCAGTAGATTAATAAGTATCTATAGAATTTATTAATAAAATAATAAACCCATCGCATGCACAGTAAAATCGTTAAAACCTTTAACGACTATTACAATCATAATCATCTCAAGGCACAAGAGAAAGCGTGTTACGTCACCTATACCCGCCGGTCTAAGCCACAAGCGGCTGTGGGTCAAGTTCAACTTATATAACTTAACTTAGCTTAACAGGTAGGGTTAGGTTACTAGGTAAGGTTAAGTTGAGAACTTTGGCACAGTTAAAAAAGTATAATTTACTAGGTCAAGTAATAAATTAGTGTTGGATAGTGTCATGTCGCTTTTTAACTGTTTTGTCTGATTTTTATTAGGGTTTTTTGGATATTGTAATTAAACGCCTAGTATACCACTGCGATTTTAAGACGTTCTTAGCGAATTATAGTCAAGTGTGAGTCTATAAAGAAAAGTTATCAGAAAAGTTCAAGAAAAGTTTCACTGTCTATGTTGTCACTGTGCCCAAACGAATGGTTCTATTTTTTCATTCCCTGTTAATAAATATAATCTTTTTAATCACGATTCCATAATATATTTAAATATTTTATATAATATGGATAGGTGCTTGACGCCTGTAAGAAAAAAAAATATAAAAATAAAATAAAAAAGGTACAAACTTAATTTTCTGTTCTCCCTCGCTTGTTCCTTGCACCACACTTACTTGCTAAACACACCATGCCTCTACCATCCGGCAGGCGTGATCTATGCTGGTAATACTGCTATATTAGTATTGCTACTAACACGCGGCAATTTAAAAAACAAACTGCCGCCAATGTATACGGTTACTAATAACGATAGTAAAATCATTTTTCATCCTTCGACATCTTACTACTAACTTCTATTTCATAAAATATGTTTAGTGTAATATAATTACTACGACATAATTTAAGTACCCAGTATATTGGGAGATGAATCTGGCCTCGTAACACAGTCCTACCACGAAGTCAGAGGATTATTTTTTTTTTACGTGGGATAGGTTTACTTTTGACTACAGCCTGCCTGATGTTAAGCATTGCTGCAGCCTAGGGTGTAACACGTTTACCTAGAAGATACCTATGAACTCTAGATTTGAAAACCCCTGGATTGTAGTTCGCAGGAAACACAGCTTCTGGTAAAGTGTTCCAAAGCTTTGCCGTCCGTACAATAAACGTTGAAGCAAAGCGCGTTACACATTCACACGTTATTGCATCTATAAACATTTTTTTATCAACTCATGCGGTCTTACTCCTGGGCAAAGATCTCCCCCAACTCCCTCCATGAATCTCGGTCGTAAAAAAATAAACAATAATCTCTCTCTACTCTAATCTTGGTTGTGGCTTCAGCGGTATGGCCGCAATTTTGCCAATGTCGCGTGATGTGTTGAAGACAAACGTTGAATGGATTGGCCGGGGTAAAAATAAAGTTGTGTGCTTTTTTTTTTAAGAGTATTTTAGTATTCCCACACGTATATCTGAAATCAATTCAGGACATGTACAAGATATCACACATATTAGTATTTTAAAACAATTATCTAATTATCTCTATAAACATTACGTCAAATGAATGAATTTTGTATTTTGTGATCTATCACTTCAGTACATTTTCCGCAACAACTGGCATTAATGAAGGAATATCAGGAGTCAAATGAGACCTATAAAATTGATTCTACTTTACCGCATAACCTTTTAAAAGAGGTTTTAGTACGTCAAAAGCAACAACGATATATTCCACCTCTTTGGTAAACATCGAAAAAATAAACGGTTCCATGCAAAAGTTCATTGCCATTGACAATGTTTATTTTGAGAATTTTCAAAAGTCGTTGAAAAAACTTTGTTGCTCTCCGTACTAAAGTCGACCTTAAAAGGGTTATAAATGCGTTTAGTTGCCAGGTCTATAAGAATTAAACATTCAGATAAAGTAACATTAATAGAGGTGAAAGTTTCTTAAATTGGCTTAGCCATTAAAACTGTATTGTTTACCGTGGGACAGATTTGCGTTTGTCTACAGCCTGTCTGATGTTAAGCATTGCTGCAATCTAGGGTGTAACACGCTTACCTAGAAGATACCTATTAACTCTAGATTTGAAGACCCCTGGATTATAGTTCGCAGGAAAGAGTTATTCCGGTCCGATTCTTCAGACTGATAATTTAATAAAAAAAAAGGATTTTAAAATAATACTATTTTTACTATACTATTTATGTGTGTAGGTATGCCTAATAAATGTTTGTAAATCTGTCTCAATAAATATTATTCAATTCTATATTTTATTTTATAGTACATCTTCTATTTTGATATTAAAACTTTCGTGAGACATTTTATCAATATGTTAACTAAGCGGTTTTTACTCACGTGTAATTCGTGTAAGTTTAAAGTTTCTTTGCCCCTTGTAAATTGGTCTCGCAAGCCATACTTAGCCTACTTAGGTGCACTAGGCTATAGGATATGACCTAGGGTTCATGTTCTAGTATTCAACACGCACAACTATTGAGCAACAGATGGTAATGATAGTCCCGAGACATGTCGTAAGATATATGTTAGCAAACACACGTACTTAGTACTGCAGGCTAATGTCAACATCAAACTTATGAATTGCATTGCAATCTATGGTTGCCTATATGAAATCGCTTTTAGCGATATAGCTGCCACTTGTGGCACTAAATATATAAAAAGTAAGTACTTAGTGTTATAATAAAAAGTTTAAAATAAAGTTTATGATTTGTATGATTTTATATTGATCTTTCTCGACTCTCTCTTGAGTCGTATTTCCTCATGACTAAGGGTCATGACTCCCCGCAGAAATATTCTCTTGGGCTAATACATCGTGGTGGGCGCCCAGGTCCTTCCACGGAAGACACATGTCCTCGGATATTGTGGTTCAGAGACATGTCGGTTTCCTCACGATGTTTTCCTTCACCACTAAGCGAGTGCAAATCCACACTTAACTTAAAAATACAAGTCATTGGTGTAGGGCCGGATTCGAACCAGGTTGCGTCTGGATGAAAAGCAGACACCGGATCCGCTGAGCCACACTCGCTTTGATAAACTTGATATTTCTACCTAAATAAAAAAATGTTGCCATGTGTTATTTCGTTTGTAGTTTGAAGGTTAAAAGCTATCAAAAATAAAAATATATGTTGCTTCTCATACAAGTATATGTAAATGGCTAATGGAAACACAGAATATTCCTGTAATTATATTATTTTCAGCACAGAAGAACCTTTTTTGTAATAACGCGTAGTAATAAAAAAATAAAGAGTAAGTAAACATAAAATAGAAAACCTTTATTTATGATGATAAAAAGGTATTTGAATAAATTGACTTTACAAAACCATAATAATTTTATCAATTTATTGATATTTTCAACTCTCTACACGTCCCATATAACTAAAAAAACATATAGACGTTAATATGAGCGCAACCATTTTCGATATTCAACATTGTATGACATCCCCTAGCGATCCTAGCGGCAAATTGGTGAGGTTTGCTATGTAGGAGAACATTTGAACCTCATGCTACACTAGTCCCTCTAGCGGTGGTCTCACGCACAGGAGCTCCCATTGGTGGAAAAACCGCATTAACAAGCTCACAAATTATCAAAAACTGCGTAGTAAGCTCACAAAAAATCTTTCAGTCGAATTGAGAACCTTGTAAAATAAATGAAATATTTTTTACGGGATACAACACAGCGCCATCTAGCCCCACACTAAGCGAACGCTTGTGTCGTGGGTACTAGATAACGGATATATACTTATATACTTTTCTTTTGTAAACATACTTAATTATATACATATAAGACCGACCATTTCTGTATTTCAAGCTGTTAGAAGATTATTCCGTTTCTACGCCGGCGTTAACATTCGAGTGCGCCGGTAGCTGTTCACCACAATCATGAAATAAAAAAGGACTGAAAAGAAAAGAAAACCAAAATTTAAATACAGGATTTAAAGAAAGTGTACAAATTAAATAAATATTCCGGGACATAGCGCTCCGCTAAGTAGCCCCATTCTATGAAAATGTTTGTGTCATGGGTACTACTCAGATAACGAATATACTATTTACTATTTTTGATAGCAATAAGCACTCATGTATAAACATATTATTATATATTATACTAGTGGGTACTCGCGGCTTCGCTCGTATTAAGAAGTAAAACTTGCATCCACTTTTTCATCCCTTATAAGTGGCATTTCCAAAAATCCTTTTTTAGCGGATGCCTACGTCATAACATCTACCTTCATTCCAAACTTCAGCCCAATCCGTCCAGTGGTTTGAGCTGTTCGTTGATAGATCGCTATATCAGTCAGTCAGTCAGTCAGTCACCTTCGAGTTTTATATATTTAGATGGGATCAACCAGACTTACCACAAATACGTGCAAAAACGATAATACGCAAATATACCTACTTGCATTTATGTTTAAAGGCAATCGAACCTGCGGCCCCTGGCACTGAAGGCAGGTAACTAACTGAGCTAACAGGCCAGTCATGTGTCTACGAAATCATAAAAGGAAGAAGAAGATATAAATACTAACAAAAAGTATGTAAGATGTAAATTATAGCAGTATCCACACATAATTTTCTTTCATCGTACTCCGAAGAATCTCTCATCGCGAAAAGAGCAAACATGAAGACACAGGCAACGATGTGTAGCACAAGTATCACAAGAGCGATGTACAACCAAATCCTCAATAAGCGCTCGTTATTCTGAAATTAATAAATACATAACAATAACAAATTGTGAGTTACTTTCCAGGCGCAAATAGTAGTTTATCTACACTAATGTTGTAACATTCTACTTATGTTTCCAATACTTGACTTATAATTACTACTGTTATAGCGCAGACAACAAAACACTCAATTTAAGCAATTTCACATGATGGTATAATATCCACATCGATATCGTAATATCTCATTACAACCTGATTGGCCCTGCAATCAGGTTGGTCGCGTTTTATTGATGCGCGCAGCTGCGCTCTCATTGGTTAGATTTTAATGGCGGCAAAATCACTGTGACAATACACGTAAAACGCGTGAATTTACTTAATAAATTAAAAGTTAAAAATGGATAGCGACGATGATATTTGTACGCCTCCGGATATTCTAGAATTGGCAACAAAAGTAACTCACAATCTTTTGCCAGAAAAATCTAGAAAATTATATGAAAAAGAATATAATAACTTTTTGGCATGGAAGATCGAAAAGAAAACTACATCATTTTCTGAAAATGTCATTCTTGCGTATCTCAAAGACCTCTCCGACAAATTCAAGCTTGTTGTTTGATTAATTGCTTTAGTGAAGATAAAGTAGTGTATGCAACTGCATATAACACGGGTATTAAAACACTCGTTACTATTATGAAACTCGCTGCGCTCGTTTCATAAACTCACACTCATGTTTTAATACCCTTCATTATATGACAGTTGCATAAACTACTATTAATTATTTACATTCTTATCGTAATATTTGTTACCTACCTAATACAAGACGTAATATTATATAAGCCTCACAATTGATCTCAATGAATCTCACGACTAGCACAAGGCCAGAGGTTTCACGAAATTTATTGTTACCCGTTTTAATTATGTCAGTAAATATTTTTGTATTTTGTTATGGTGATTTTTTTTATCCAATGGTAACTAGTTTTGATACGCACCTGGCAGAGAGCAACGACGAGCAACAGACCCCACAGAAACACCAAGATGTCAACGACGAAGGATGTATATGTTACGCCTTTGATTTCCACATCGTAATACATATTTATGTACAGAATATTGAACGGCTGTAAACAATTTTTTTAAATAAATAATTAATATTTCAGGACATATCACACAGCGCCATCTAGCCCCATACTAAGCTTACGCTTGTATCATGGGTACTAGATAACGGATATAATACATAATATACTTTTTCATACATACTTATAATAATTATTATTTTATAATACATACTTATTATACATAGAAACGACCAGACTTAACACAAATAATTACAAATTTTAATATTCATAATTACTTGTGCCATGCGGGAATCGAACCCGCACCCCTAGATTAGAAGGCAGAGCCACTACCAACTAAGCTAACGGAGCAGTCAATTACATAAAAGATAAAAAGAGAAAAATAATTTATTTGCACTAAAACATGATGTCAGTTTCACAGTTACAAATGTTACAATACAGTCTCTAGATTATAATATGGATTTATTAACTAACTAGTGGGTAACTAACTAACTTGCGGCTTCGCTCACATTAAAAAGTAAAACTTGCATCCCCTATTTCACCCCTTTAAAAATGGCATTTCCAAAAATCCTTTCTTAGCGGATGCCTACGTCATAACATCTACCTTCATTCCAAATTTCAGCCCATTCCTTCCAGTGGTTTGAGCTCTGTGTTGATAGATCACTATATCAGTCAGTCACCTTTGAGTTTTATTATATATAGATAGGAACTATTAATTAAGAAACATTTAAGAACAATTTGGCGTTTGGGGTCCTGTCTACTGCTTTAGGATTCCCTGTGTTGCAGTAGACAGGGAATCGTGAGAGACCCTTAGGGCGGCTTGATATACTCTCGACACCAGAGTTGGCCACTCTCATTCGATAAGAAGAAGAAGTAGACAGGTAAGGGTTCTTCCGGTATAAGCATCACATAAAGTAAAAGCATGTCTGTTGGTTTGTTTGTTCTTAAGAAACCTAGCAGAGTAACTGATCTTCGTAATTTTTATTATCATTGTTATAATTTTAGTCGTAAAGCCATGTCTGAAGCCCTTACGGTGGCTTGATAAACTCTCGACACCAGAATTCGACAAGAAGTATGATTGTATTGAACATTGAAGATATTGGAAAATAATGTTTGGGTACTTTAAATCGATATAATAAAACACGTTTCAGCATGAGTTTGAGATTTTTTGTCTGTTATCTGTTTTTCTGTATCCTTGTTTGTCTGTTTATTTGAACGCTCATAACGCAAATACGCCTGATCGGAACATCATATTTTTTTATATGTAGGTACTTAGGTAGAATAAGGGCTTAGACGTGTCATATGACACTTTTAACCAGAAATAATGCGAGCATAGCCGCGAGCGTCCACTAGTCATAAATTAGTATATATTTCACACAGCGTCATCTATTGATTGATAAGGTAACGGATTAAATATCTAGTTTCATATTTTACCAAACATATATGTACTTACAGCAGTCATTCCCAGAATACCTATAATGTAACACCCCACCTTTAGCGGTATACAACAACAGCATTTTTTCACAGTTGGTAATTTGTTGAAAATGCTCATTGTACTCCTAAATGCAAAACACTTCGAAAATAAAAGGATTAATATAAAACAATTCTTTTAAGAAACGCACTGCACAGAACAGAGAAGAATTCATAAAGAGATTTTCTGTCACTGAGCAAAAATGCCACGCAAATGTCAAAAGAAAATGAAATAAAATCGAAGATGTCAACTTAACAAACTACCTTAAATACAAAACCTTTTCAGTATTATCTGTGTCAGGCGCGCTTTTTATATCATTTACTAGCTGTTGCCCGCGGCTTCGCACGCGTTATTATATGTTACATGTAAACCTTCCCCTTGAATCACACCATCCATTAAAAAAATTGCATCAAAATCCGTTGAGTACTTTTAAAGATCTAAGCATACATATTACAGACAGAAACGGAAAGCGATTTTGCTTTATACTACATAGTGATAAAAAACCAAAGTTGCTTGCAGTTCTCAATATTCATTACTAGCTGGTGCGCGACTTCGTCCGCGTGAAATAGTTATTACAATAAAAACGGTTCTAGTGAGTTAACCTTAATAGATAGACATACATATACTGTTGCGAACATTTTGTTAGATCATATCAAGAGGAATAATTCTTTCATACATATTTTTTTGATATCTTGAACCGTTTTTGCAGCGCACGTAACGGAAAGAAAGCCTTCCTCGATAAATGGTCCATTCAACATAAAAAGATTTTTTCAATTCGCACCGGTAGTTCCTGAGATTAGCGCGTTCAAACAAACAAACAAACTCTTCAGCTTTATAATATTAGTATAGATAGTATAGGCACTAATCGTAAGTTATACGTCATGTCAAATACAATAGATTTCCCACGTATACATAGGGTTAAGGACAGACCTATACACGCACAGTGCCTAGATATATTCGTCATTAAATTATGTCTATAACCTATGAATAATTGATACTAAGTATAGAAACATAACTGGGCCAAAAAATATTTCACATAAACGGCCGCCACCTCGGTTGAGTTGGTGAGCCTACCTGTTAATAAAATGCCTGCCTGTCACGTGTATAAAATACTTTTTAAAACAAAACAATAAAACACAAAATAGAATTGACATATTTTCTTATATAAGTGCACTAAGATATACACATTACACACAAAGAGTATTCAGAGATTTTTTACAGAGAATTATTACAGTTTTAGCAGTAGTAGGCAAGTGTGTTGACATTTATTTGCCTACAACAGTGACGTGTTAATTCATTAGCTTATTAACATATGTAAAGTGCGTAATTGCTTACAAACTGTTGTATACTATAACTTAAAAAAATACTTCGAGTTCAAATTGAGAACCTAAGTATTCCTTTTTTAATTCAGTTAGAACTTGTAAACGCTTGGATGATGATTTGCAATTATCTCAAATTGTAGGTATCCAAACATATGTAGAACACGTTTTTATAAAACAATCGCATAGATTTTATCGTTATCATGCTTTTATACTGAGCTTTCTCATGAAAGCTTGAAATCTTCAAAATTATTTTTATATTTTCAATTTGTTTTCTACAGACGTAATCGATGTTTACTGATTGAGTACCATCATTTTGAGATAATATAAATTATCATTTTACGATCCTGATTGTATGATATTAAACCAGTCCAGACCAGACCGATTCGACCAGTGTGTCATTCATCATCATCATATTATTCCAAGCTCATGCGGTGGCTATTCACCACTAAGAAGAAATATAAGTCAACTGAAAACAAATAAATAGTATCAGATTACCGAATATGTATACATATAATGAAGCTCAAGAGGGTCAAAAAGCTTTATAAAGAAAATATTCGAAAAAAAAATGTTTAGGTATAGTTATCTAAAATCAGTAACAGTTATTTAAACGCTCATCACGCAAAAACGGGTGAACAGATCTTCATGATTTTTGGTATGTAGGTAGTATAAGATCCTAAAAGTATCACAGGCTACTTTTTATCCTGAAATAACGGATGTGGAGACAGGCGTCCTAGTTAATGAATATTTAGAGAATTACACATGGCCACCTTACTCCATACGAAGCAAATGCTTGTGTCATTGGTATAATGATTATATAAGTATTTTTCTTCTATAAATATTTACATATTAACAGTCTCTGTGCCAGAGAGAACTCGTGGGAGAGGTAGATATTGTTTTTTTTTAATTAGTAATATGTACGAAGTTATTGTATACTTACATATAATGGAGATTATTGTGAAAAAAGCCATTCCTAAATAAAAGCCTTTCTCCCAGTCTTTTAATTCGTGGTCGCTGACCTCGGACCATTTGATGAAACAAAATATACATATTACAATGTGTAAGACAAGAACTCCAATCGCCACGTATTGCCAGATCTCGAGCAAGAAGTTGCTAGTCTAAAAAAACGAATTAATAGTCAGCATTATTGCGTGAGACGATCGTTGTGTCAAGAGAGCCTATCTCGGTGTCCCGAGTGGCCGTCGTCCCGTTGGTGGCCGAGGTACGCTGGAAGGATGTTTTGGAGTCAGATCTACGCGTGCTTCAAGTAACTGACTGCAACACCGGGACCGGTGGCGACTTCTTGTATCGGAGGTCAAAACTTTGAGTCGCTGCGCCAGCGGAGTAAGTAAGTAAGCGATCGGCTGCTTCGGGCATCGTAATCAATTACGAGCAAACTTTGTGTGCAACTGGCGTGTGGGAGAGATATGAAATGCGAAAGCATTTCGTACGCTTCATTTGTAAGGAGTTACATTTCCATAGTAGATAACAATTATTCATAGGACACAGACAATATTTTCGTTTACACGTAATAGGCTTACGTTTGACTTAAGGCTGTCTGATGTTAGCACCACTGCCCCCTTAGACAAGAGCCGTATTTTAGTGAGCGTACTGTCGCTCACTTATAGAATAGAAAGAGCAATGTATGGGATTGACATCGCGACGACTGACATGCTACGTCACTCCCATACATTGGTTTCTATTCCTTAGGCGAGCAGCGTCAGTACGCTCACTACGGCTCTTGTCTAAGGGGGCTGTAGTCTAAGATGAAGCACGCTTGTCTAGAAAAAAACCTGATATTTTAAAGAGGCTTTAATCGCCATACGACTATGTCAGCCTTAGAAGAAACCTATTTATTCTGGATTTGAACATTTGAAGACCCCTGGGTTAAAATTATAATTCAACTCAAATCAAATCAAAATTCTTGCCCGAATCTCTATTCCCCTTGAACTATAATTTGTCGATCTTCAAGTCGAGAGAAAACCGGTTTCTTCTAGGCAAGCGCGCTAGATCGTAGACTATAACGTTGCTTAACATCAGGCAAGTTGTAGTCAAGCGTAAGCCTATATCATGTAAAAAAAAAAAAACAAAGACAAATAATACATACCAAACAAAGAGCGACTATCAAAAGAATGCCCCAGAGAATTATTATGACCATAAGCACATACTCCGTTGTTTTCATTGCTGCTTCTTCGTTGTTTACATCCCGATTTGCCACAAAATACTGAAAAGTCATATTGGAAGGCTGAAATAAAACAAAAAAATAATAAATATTCCGGGATATACCACACAGCGTCATCTAGCCCCACACTAAGCTAACGGTAGTGGCATAGATAATAGCTTTCTCTAGTTAGTAAGTTTGTACACGAGTAGCCAACTTTAATGTCAAAGTTTTCAAACCGCCCTAAAGATCTCTGATATGGCTTAACGACTGACAAACACATACATTCCTCTAGCTAGTAATACATCCTGTAATATACGAAGTTAGTTTTCTAACTGTCCTGGCTTGCTGAGCTAGCTTTGAGTCGTATTTCCTCATGGCTGAGGGTCGTCACTACCCCGCAGAATTAATTAGTTAGGGGAATTCTCATGGGCATATAAATATAAAAAAAATACTTAAACTGTATTAAATACTATTCTCATCAACTTAAGCATTCTGGAATCACCGCCACACATGTTCTGATGAGTGTTGAGTACTAACATATTATTATAGTTATATCCTTATTTATGTCTACAGACTCTCAGGTCTAAATCCCGCTATTTTAGAAGTCATCAATGGGGTCGTAAGCCAACACTGAGAGGCCCTGACAATCTTAAACTTTGTAAATTATTATATATTATTATTTACATATGTATTCTTTTATACGGACATAGATTTCAACGTCCTTGTTGTTCAACTTACAGAAAGCAGAATTGTTATAAAGCCTATTAAGTAACATCCAATAGGAAGACTACAACAACAGCAGCAACTGTTTACAGTCGGTAATACGTTGAAAATCGACATTGTGTGTTATTTCTATTAAAACACTTGGTAATAAAAATAAAAACATTCACAAAATATGCACTGATAAATTCTCAGGATAAAATCATGATAAAATAGATATAAACACAAAAATACACAAAAAAAGTAACACAGATTTGGCACAGACATAATAGACGATTTATAACACCACAGAACACTAAAAGCAAAGAAGAGATAAAAGAGTTCTATACGTATTTCATACTTTTCTCTTTCCAAAGAGGTTACTTTTTAGATACTACAAGATACAACGTAAACCGTTTATCACAGGCCTCTTTTAAAAATGAGTAAATTCTCTGGCACAGAAGGGCACAGTCTTTCTAAGATATTCTATGTACAAAAGCCACTAAGTACCATCAAGCAAATTATGGCCAAACGTAAACCTATACCATGCAAAATAACCAAAGACTCTAAATAAATAAAACTCAAATTGAAAATATAAAATAATTTATTAAAAGTAAACACTACACTGAGGTAACAAGTAAATAATAGGTATATAACTTACATTATACATAGATTCGTTAGATTTTTATTGGTTTATATCTTTGTTGTATAGATTAAAAGCAGTATGTATGAAAAGTTACTGTAAAACACTGGAAGAACCCTGTCTACTGCAACACAGGGAATCCTAAAGCAGTAGACAGGACCCCAAAAGCAAAATCGTTCTCAAATGTTCCTATTTTTTTTCTTATTTGGTTTAGTTTATGTAATCTATACTAATATTATAAAGCTGGAGTGTTTGTTTGTTTGAACGCGCTAATCTCAGGAACTACTGGTGCGAATTGAAAAATTATTTTTGTCTTTAGTAGACCATTTATCGAGGAAGGCTTTAGGCTATATAACATCACGCTGCAACTAATAGGAGCGAAGAAACAATGGAAAATGTGGAAAAAAACAGGGAAAATTATTCATCTTTGAGGGCTTTCGTTGTGTGCGCTGCGAAAACGGTTCAAGATATCAAAAAAATATGTATGAAAGAATTATTCCTCTTGAAATGATCTAACAAATTGTCTGCAACAGTATATGTCTATCTTTTAGGGTTAACTCACTAGACCCGTTTTTATGGTAAGTAATATCTATTCCACGCGGACGAAGTCGCGGAAACCAGCTAGTAAACAGATAAAATATAACTACACAATGTAATACACGCGAATATGTATTGGTCTCTTATTGAAATATCACACACAGGTTTGGCAGTAATCTTTATATGATATTTATTTTTCTGTTCATAATTATTATTCCATTCAAAAGCCAAGAATGGAAGTTTGTTTTAAAATATAAAGATAGATTAAATATATATATATATATATATATATTTATTTTGTTATATTAAATTAGTCGATAGTTGAGCAAGTACATCGACTGATTAGTCATTTTTTTTTACATGAAATAGTCTCACGCTTGACTAAAACTTGCCTGATGTTAAGCAACGTTATAATCTACGATCTAGCGCGCTTGCCTAGAAGAAACCGGTTTACTCTCGACTTGAAGATCGACAAATTATAGTTCAAGGGGAATAGAGATTCGGGCAAGGAGTTCCACAGCTAGGCTCTTCGCACGAAAAGTCGAAGCAAAACGCTATTATTAAACAATGTCGAACAAATTAACATGCAGTGTCGTGTAATTAAATAAAAACAGCATAAAAACTATTCCTAACTAAACCTTAAAAATACAGTCGAATTGAGAACCTCCTTTTAGGGAGTCACTTGGAAATTTTAAGTTTTTATATCATTAAATTGTAGGTAACAAAACAAATATAACGTTTCTAAAAAATCGATCGCAAACATTTCGTAATTTTTAATTTTCAAAATATATTTTTTTTAATGTATGAAAACCATAAATCTAAATTTTCTAGGAGAGAGCTCTTTCCTACTATTTGAAGTATGAAATCGTCAGTTTACAAAAAATATTACATCATCATCATCTTCATGGGTTCAAAGTATCACATTACTCCAGGCCCGAACTTCGGAAGCTGTTCACCACCAGCATGAAGTATATGTAAACTGAAAATGAAACATATATTATCGTTGTGGGTTAGTTTATTAAGTGCTAACCCCGCACTATGGTTGTTTAATTTAAACTTATGAGGGTGATCGGAAATACGCAGGTTCGAATCCTGCCGGTCGTGATTATTTTCGCTCATTTTCCAATAAATGTTTAATATATTATCATACTAACATAATATACATATCTACATATACATATGTACACATAATAAAGCTGAAGAGGGTCAAAAATCTGTACATGGAAGATATTAGGAAAAAGTTTGTGTTTACTTTAAATCGATAATAAAACACGTACAAAATACCACGTGTAAAATATTTTATAATTTTGGTCTGTTAATTTGATTTGTTTTTCTGTTTAACTGTGTCTCTGTTTATTAAAACGGGCATCACGCAGAAACGGCTAAACGGATCATCATGATTTTTGCTTTGTAGGTAATATGAGGTTTAAGAAGTGACATAAGCTACTTTTTGTTCCTGTCAGCAATACAATACAATACAATACAAAAACGTTTATTGGGTTCAAAAATACGTACATCTAGGTTCAGCAATAAAATAAACTTCTACAAAAACTTATACTAATAAAGTAAAGACCATGCGCAGTTATTTTTCTTGTTAATAGTTCTTACTATACAAACTGTTATACAGAAAGACTAAAAAAAAAAGAAAGATTGACCGATGATAAATCTCAAATTGTTGGTATCTGAACAAAGATCTTGCCTCTAAAAAACGAGGAGATTGTATTTTTTAAGTTTACCAAAAAATATATTTTCCTACAAAACTGAAAGCTGTGTTTCCTGCAAACTACAATCCAGGTCTTCAAGTCTAGAGTTATTAATAAATAATAATAATAAAAAATAAATAAATAAATATTCCGGGACATTGCACACAGCGCCATCTAGCCCCACACTAAGCAAACGCTTGTGTCGTGGGTACTAGACAACGGATATAATAATACTTATATACTTTTCTTTTGTAAATACATACTTATTATACATACAAACGACCAGACTCAACACAGGTAATTATAAATTTTAAAATGCATAAATACTTGTGTCATGCGGGAATCGAACCCGCAACCCCATATTAGGTATATTCTAGGTAAGCGTGTTACATCCTAGCCTGCAGGAATGCTTAACATCATGCTGGTTGTAGTCAATCGCAAACCAGTAACAAAAAAACTAAACCTATGCGGACGATGATCTAATGGTGAGAGTTTTGTTTGAGTACCTACAATTTAAAGTATAATTAAATAATAGACAAATATTTATTTGTCTGGCCATCTAGCCAGGTGGGGTGACGACTCGCGGAAGGTGGCTGACAGGCATTGGATGCGGAAAGCGGAAGACCGTGCATTGTGGAGAACTTTGGGAGAGGCCTACGTCCAGCAGTGGACAGATATAAGATAGGCTGATGATGATGATACATTTATTTGACGTAATTTTTTTAATTATTTCTTAGTTTTTGAGTCTAACTATACAACAGTTTGCATAGAAATAACGTTTGCGCGCCGCAAGTTACGAAGTTATTTACTTACACACATTGGGGAGTAAGGTAGACAAAGCAACATTAAAGTAATAGTCCCTCTCAATCTCCAAGGTTTCTTCTTTATTTCTCGATTGAATGAAACAGAACACGGCTACTCCTAATTTTAACAGAATTACTCCGAGCCCTACGTAGAGCCAGATTTCGAGCAAAAAGTTACTACTCTGAAAAAAAACAAGTTATCATTACACTTGAAAGAGGCTGGAAGTGATTGCTCTTAGCAATAAGGCCGCCACTTGGGGCACTAGATATAGTTTGTTTTTTGTTATATATCTATATATATAAAACTCTAAGGTGACTGACTGACTGATTTACTGACTGACTGATATAGTGATCTATCAACGCACAGCTCAAACCACTGGACAAATCGGGCTGAAATTTGGAATGAAGGTAGATGTTATGACGTAAGAATCCACTAAGAAAGGATTTTTGGAAATTCCACTTTTAAAGGGTGAAATAGGGGATGCAAGTTTTACTTCTTAATGCGAGCGAAGCCGCGAGCACCCACTAGGTAGTTAAAATATATAACAATGGCCACAATATAATATATTTTTATTTTTATTATTGATAAATCGTGGTGGGCGCCCAGGTCTTTCCACAGAAGACACATCTCTTCGGATATTGTGATGTTCAAACATGTCAGTTTCCTCACGATGTTTTATTTCACCACTAAGCGAGTGCAAATCTGCAGACAACTTGATAATACAAGTTATTGGTGTAGGGCTGGATTCGAACTAGGGTGCGTCTGGATGAAAAGCAGACACTGGAACTGCTGAGCCACACTCCCTTATCTATTACATATGTATCTCACGAGTATATATCTATACATATAGGTAATAAAGCTGAAGAGGGTCGAAAGTCTAAACATTAAAGTTATTTAAAAACAATTGTTTGGAGATGCTCAGATGTTTAGAATTGATGATTATTTAAACACTCATTACGCAAAAACAGCTAAACAGATCTTCATGATTTTTGGTATGAATGTAGTAGGTAATTATCTTCAAGCAGCTGACTGGCGGGAAGCGGCTCAAGACCGGGACCGGTGGCGATCTCTTGTATCGGAGGCCATGACTCACTTTGGGTCGCTGCGCCAGCGGAGTAAGTAAGTAAGTAAGGTATGAGATCTCGGAAGTATCATAGGTTTTTTATCTCGAAATAATGCGAGCGAAGCCACGGGCGTCCACTATACTTATACAAGCAGGTTACATACCGCACAAAGACCGAATAGGAGCAGTAAGCCCCAGAATAGCACGATGACAATGAGCGCGTACTGCACCGCGCGAATATTTTCAACATACAAGTCCTCTTTAGCACCAAACTTCTGATATCCCGTGTAGGAAGGCTGAAATTAAATTAATTAATTATTGAATAGTATGTTTAGTTTTTCCCTTGTTTTTATGTATTATTATTGTAAAACATTAATTGTTAGCTTAGTTGGTCGATCGGTTTATTACATGTCTTGTTTTAATTTACGGACTTTTGCATAATATATACCATACCAGTAGTTAATTACACAAAATAATAGGTCTTTACCTACGATATTGCCGTTTTTTTCTTACATTTTAATCTGTTTGTAACTTTTACGTACAGCTATATTTTTTCCAAATACAACTTTTATTGTATCAATTGTTGAATTATGTACCTTTTAGATAAAAAAAAAATGTATTACTAGTGCATAATATTACTTATAGGGAAGTCATTGAAAACACGTCTTTCAATGTGTCGTTGGTTTCACTACTTTAACTAGGTATATTTTTATCATATACTCTGTTTTTGAGAAATTGATATACGCAGTGCATAGCATTTTTTCCATCTAACTATAGTTATCAATTGCATCTAAATCTGTTCAGACATTTCCATACAAACATTAAAAATGTTTGTATGGAAATATCATTTTTCTCAATTTTGTTTCGTGAAGATGGTCTGTTCACCCAAACATCTCACCTACATAAGTTGAGATATGTATATGTAGGAGAACAGAGATTTCGCTGCGTCACAGTTCACTGTGACGCAGCGAAGTATTAAAGGTTCTGGAATATTTAGTTTATTTTCCTGTAGACAGAGCATGCTAGCACTGTAATGTGTGAATTATTCATCACTACATGGTATGTCCCTATGTCTGTATGTAGGCTTAGAACTTTAAAACTACACAACGGATTTTGATGCAGTTTTTTAATAGATTTGAGTGATTCAAGAGGAAGTTTTATTTATATAATAACGCATGCAAAGCCGCGGGAAAAAGCTAGTCAAATATATAAAAAAATATTACTCACAGCAAATATGATTATAATAATGCCTATCAAGTAACATCCAAGTTGTAGGCCTATACAGCAACAGCAGCTGTCCACAGTCGGGCAACTGTTGAAAATCGGCATTTCGTATTAAATTCAATTCAAACGCATGGTAATAAAGATAATCTTGTAAATCAAATAAAATATGTAAAGAAAAAGAAGATTAAACAGGAAATCACAGGAAATAATAAGAAGATAAAACAGTTGGCAGATGTCAACACAGAATGAAAAAAATACAATGAAAATGACGTAGGAATAGAACGTCATCGATGACCTTTTTTCGGCTCAATCAAAAATGCCATCCCATGTGGTAATAGCACACATACAAAGAATACTACCCTTTTAAAAAAAACCCATCAATATGCTTTCTGTCAGTGGGGTAGGCTTTTGTAATATCTTTAACAGGTTCCCTGTCCCAAACATCAGATATCAATATATTAACTAAACGGTTTTCACTCACGCACGTGTAAATCGCGTAAATTGTTTACGCGTTTCGGATGTTATGACATCCATCTTCAGAACGTATGTTCTGGGACCGCGGCAGCACGCAGACTGCGCGCCGCCGCGCGAGCGGCCCGCCGGGACACGGGCGCGGGGGCCTGGGGTGGTGGGGGTGGAGGCGAGGCGATGTTACTACTCCCGGCGCACACAAAACTGACCGTATCTTGATCCAAAGTTCCAATGATCCTTCTCTTGAGCTGGGACCCACGCCGGAGGAAGCGCCCATCCACGGTCTCGGTTGAAATTCGAGTAGCGGTTGATCTCTATAGCCTCTCGTACTTTCCGTGGAATAAAAGACTTCTCTCTCGCCAGCACAGAAGCTTGATCAACCGAATGTAATGCTGTACATCCGAGAGCCGCGCATGTTCCGCTATTGCTAAGCTGGCTGTGTCTCCGTCCCTAAAAAATTACTAATTTTTGTCTCACGAAAGTTTTAATATTAAAAAACATCAGATATGATTCAACACACAATTTTTGTACCATGAGCAGTAGTCGTGGAAATTTCATACACATTTTACTTTGGGACGTGGCTTTGTGATCGTAATATTGAGTACTGAGACGTATGGGGTATATCGAGTAAATGAACAATAAAATGTAAGGAAAGTTGATTGTTTCATATGCTTGCCGTGGCTTTTGGCTTTTTCTAAATTAAATGTTGTTTATTTCGTTTTTAATTTTTCTATTAAAAGAAACAAATCCAGCAGTAGGTATGTAGGTACACACTTTATTATAATTAAATTGCAATGCGGTACATTACATTGCTTACAAAAGTAACGTTTTCAAAAAGTACTTACAACAGTGTTCTGTTCGAGATATTAAATATTTTGTAAATTTGTTATGAGAATATTCGAATTCTTCATCTCATCGATTCGTGTGATGTCATACGTGATTTGAAAATATCTTTATAAGTCGAATAGATTTACAAAATTCTTGGAAAACTGCAGACATTTAGAGTTTATTTTGTACTTTTCTGTACGTATAGTGTATAAATACTTTTATCTTGTAACATTGTTTAGCCGGTAACTGTTTACAATTATAATGGCGTAAGATGTCACTGAAACAAAATATATTTAAAATAAAATAAATAAATATTTCAGGACCACAGCGCCATCTAGCCCCATACTAAGCTCACTTACTTATTAATTAGTATATTTTCTTAAATTTACTTAAATGTAACAAATAAGGCGATTAGAATTCTAATAAGTATTTAGGGACAAAACTATATGTAAAACTTTATTCGTCTTTTTATTGTAACAGTGTACCTATTTAAGATTTTGATTTGATTTGCAATTTTATTGTACTCGTAATTATAACTTTAAAGCCTACTTGCGCATATTTTTTTAACGCAATTAGTGACAAAATACATCGTAAAAATGCCTAATAGTGTTTAGGCGAAGGTGTCTTAATGAACCTAGATATTATTGTATTCATTAAACAAAATAAACGAAATATTAAATCAAGCTGACTGGCCTGTTAGCTTAGTTGGTAGTGGCACTGCCTTCTAATCTAGAGGTTGCGGGTTCGATTCCCGTATGACACAAGTATTAATTAATTTTAAAATGTATAATTACTTGTGTTGAGTCTGGTTGTTTGTATGTATAATAAGTACCCACGACACAAGCGTTTGCTTAGTGTGGGGCTAAATGGCGCTGTGTAGAATGTCCCGGAATATTCATAAAAAAAGCGTTACTTTGCAGAAATTCATTGCAATGAACCATAAAAGCTTTAAAGAAATATGTACCTAGTGTCTTCGCCGGTTTCAAACAACAAACTTCAGCAGTCGCAGCGGAACAACACTGCACATATCTGTCTTTATTTAGCTTTCAAAATATTGTCTCTTGCTACGCCCCAATACCTCGGGGCACATGTAATTTTTTTTTTGAAAATTGTATGTGTGTAAGTATGAATAAATAAATAAATAAAAATAAAACACTTACTGAGAATCATAAACACACCCATACTAGTGCTGTCCAAGGCGCTTCGAAATCTATTTTCTAAGTTAGGTGCGATTAGAAACGTTAATGGCAAGAAAATGACCAGAATTAATTGCGCTATAAGACATAAAGATATTATGTATAGCCATGTTACTAACATACATTTGGAGTTCTGAAAAAAAAAATTAAATTAATTGATTTCGAAAAGGGAGGTATTGATTTTGTCTTCTGGGGATGGGATGCAGTTACTATATTGTTGGAATAGATTGATAAATAACTTATTATTGCAACACATATGAGTACATTTACTTAATAATAAAATAAACACAACACAAAAGACATAGCTAGAGCCACACTTGGCCGCCTTATCGCCTTTTAGGCAACTGTAATTTGGATAAGCTAGTCAATCAATTGTCTACAAATTTTAAATTTTGTGATACTCGTGTAAATGTAATGTGTTCACACATATCTTGAATTGTTCTATCTTTATGAACAGTTAGTATCATCAGCATAGCACACAGCGCCATCTAGCACCACACTAAGCAAGCGCTAAAACAGTGGCTCCAATCACATTGTTTTTGGGATATAATAATAATAATAATAATAACTTTTTATTGCAGACACTGAGATCCATATGAAGTTGCTTACAAACACTCACTCACTTTCAGGATCCTATACTATTACCCTATTACCATATAAAAATCACAAAGATCCGTCTTTCCGGTACAGCGTAGATGGGAAACAAAAAGACCAACAAATACTTTAATGATACAAGCGTAAGCCTAAGCTTACGCTTGTATCATTAAAGTATTTGTTGGTCAGCGCCATCTAGCCTCATACTAATATGAGGCTAGATGGCGCTGTGTGATATGTCATGAAATATTTATATTTAATATTTTAATGATTACATTTTCTATGTTTATTTTTTATATTTTAATAATATATTATTTATTCATTATGTTATTTACCTTCAGTATACCGCTAATCAGTATAATACCAGCGACCAGCATCGCTAAAGCCTTCACTAAGCAGTAATACAGCGTGAATGTGAAGATCTTTCTAGTTTGCGGATCTGAATTCTTTGAATCGTAGTAAGTATAGATGTATAGCATTATCTGAAATTGTACAAAAGTTATATATTCCTAATTTTCATTAACTGAAAACTAAAACGTGCAATTTAATTAATTTCTTATCTAAGTAGATAGATAGATAGAAAACCCTTTATTATAAACACCAACAAACAGGAAAAAACACAATAAAACAAGCAAAACTTAAAATTAGTGTCCTAATTGGCGACCTTATCGCTCAAAGCGATCTCTTCCAGGTAACCAGGGATCAAGGTGCAAGTAAAATGCTAGAGGAGGTGTCTAAATAGCGTGAGAGCGTAGCTGACCTAAAGAAAACAAAAGATCACTAACAGTTCTTAGCGGAAGCCGTATTATGAAAAATAGAATAGAATAGAATAGAATACGAGTATATCTTTAATGTACACCATGAAACATAGAAATAACAAAACAGGAAATAAACTTAAATATATTAAAGTGATGCACATTGGGCGGCCTTATCGCCTTAGGCGATTTCTTCCAGGCAACCTTTTGCAATTTTTGGCAAAATAACTAGGTTTTACGACTTAATGCTCTCTGAACCACTGAAGCGCCCAAATGTTATTCAATTTTATGGTCATCCATCCAAAGCTTGACTGCGTCGTCAGTTGCTTAGCTTTAGATCAATAAGTTACTAATGTATTGGGCTTGGAAATAAAATAAAGATATAATAACTAGCTGTTATCGCAGCCGCGATTTCTTTCAATAGGCTAGACTAGGCTGATGAGTCTTAAAAAACTTATTTATTAGTATTTGTATTTTTGTCGTTCAATTCACCAAGAATAATAAATAATATGTACGAAATTGTAAGATTTTGTCCAAAAAACCCTGTTCACATCAAACGATTTGAAGCAAAGTTTGGTCTATGGCTACAGCTTATTTCTTGGTAATATTAAAGTTTTTAAAAACGTATAATTTTATGAATAACTAGTGGGTGCTCGCGGCTTCGCTCGCTAATGCGACTAGTAATACTTCTTAATAGAAGTAAAACTTGCATCCCCCATTTCACCCCTTTAAAAGAGGCGTTTCCAAAAATCCTTTCTTAGCGGATGTCTATAACATGTACCTTCATTCCAAAATTCAGCCCAATCCGTCAAGTGGTTTGGGCTGTGCGTTGAAAGATCACTATATCAGTCAGTCAGTCACCTTTGAGTTTTATATATATAGACTTACAATATTAACTATAGCCAGAAAAGCGGCAGCAACACATCCAGTTCTGAGGCTCATACAACAACAGAATTTCTGCACCGTCGGCAGTTTGTTAAACAGTACACATACCATCTCCGTACACTGTTATAGAAACAATATTATGTAAAAACTGACCATATTTGGTTCATAAAAATAACATAATTATATTCTAATTTATATCTATCGAAAGGACACAGGAAGAAGTTGAAATCAAAATAGACTGAATTTGACGTTTTCATGACTTGAGACTTTCAGAAATACATGTTTTTTTGTAAGAATAAGAATACTCTGTTCGCAAAAGCCATTATAAAAAAAATAAAAAAAAATACTCTGTTCTGTAATTATTTATGCTACCCTCAATCTGTATAATATAATATGAATTAGTACAAATTATTATTATGAATTTGTACGTATATATTTTGTGATTAATTAAGGAATTTTATTTCCATGTGCTCCATTTATTGGACTAGCAAAAATACAAATTTATTTACGGGCTCACAACAATAGGTCTAGACTAGCTATTGGTATATAGAAACACTGTAAATTAATTTACTTTATTATTTTATATACCTAGCAGTGGGATTGCAAGGGCTGTGGATGATGATGATAAAATGTACCTATATTAAAAAACCTGGTTCAAATTTGCTTTGCAGTTTAATTCCCAAACTATACCTTCTACCACCCAGTGGTCTTCAAATCTAGAGTTATAGGTATTTTCTAGGTAAGCGTGTTACATCCTAGGCTGCAGCAATGCTTAACATCAGGCAGGTTGTAGACAAACGTAAACCTATCCCGCGTAAAAAAACTAATTGATAAATGGATGCAATTCCAAGTGAACAGACCTTCATAAGAGAATGCTTATAAAATGTAATATGATATTAACCTCAGTAACACCTGCGCGTTAGATTGCCTCTAAAATCATCAAATCTACAGGTCAAAATACAGCTTAAAACCTTCTTCTGAAATCGTATTCCTCATTAATAAGGGTCATGACTCCTCCACAGAATCAATGATACACTAATTGTTGGAATTATTTTACAGAAAAATAAAACAATAGAACATTTTGCACAAAAAACTCATAGCATTCAGAAGGATTAAAATGAAACTCAAATTTTTATATTTTCAATGTGAAAATTTACTCTAAGAAAGGTTTCCATATGATTTTAATATCTGTTTAAAAATCTATAAACATAAAATAAGAACAATTATGTAATAAAATATATTTTATTTATTAAGTAATCATTACATTAAATTGCTTACAAAAACATAAATTCAAAAGAACTTAACGAGAAGATATATTTTAGATTTCATAGGTATTTGTTGTTTAGCTCTTAGCTCATCATTGACAGGCCAAATACATACATTATGAGTTATCAATCGTCTTTCGGTAACTATTTACTATTATTATAGCATATAATGTACCTGTAAACAAAATAAATACTAGGGGACATTTCACACAACGCCATCTAGCCCTATACTACGTAAACGCTTGTATGGTGGGTATATACATAGGGTACTATATAATTCTTAGTTTTTTTTATTTACAAACATAGAAACAACCAGATTCGACATAAATAATTGCAATGGAGAATGGTTTGTGTTAAATATCACTACATAGTATAATCAAAGTAGTTAACCGCGTCTGTCTGTATGTATGCTTAGATCTTTAAAACAACACAACGAATTTTAATGCAGGTTTTTTAAGATAGAGTAATATCAAGACAACGGTTTATATGTATGTGTAACATGTGCGAAGCCGCGAACAAAAGCTAGTTTCCCATACAGACATGTAAATAGCCAGCAGAAATCATTGTCTCAAATTCTTCTTATCGAATGAGAGTGGCCAACTTTGGTGTGGAGAGTTTATCAAGCCGCCCTAAGGGCCTCTGACATGGCTTAACGACTGCCGTACTAGACAAACCGCCGCGCCGGGGCCTACAATTTAACGTGTATGATTAATATTATTAGAATACTTACACACAATCATGAATATGAAATAAGGGTGTCCATGACTAGAAAAAATCTCTTCTTCACATTGGGCATGACTGAGAGGAGGCCGACAAGCAGAATCACTATGATGATCTCTAATATGAGGCATATGGAACATCCCATTATCCATGGGAACGTCAGGTTTGCGTTGTCCTGAAATATAAACATATAACAGATAAATAAAACGTGTTACACATCCACGCTGCCTGAGTTTTGCCGACGTGGCTTTGGTTCCCACCGGTTGCACAACATCGTGTGACGCGGAATGTCAACGCTGCAGTTTCGTGTTACCAGCGTCCGGCGATTTAGATATAGGACACACTTCTTTCTAACATCGAAGAAGACGGTCAATTTAATTGTAAATTTAATTTTAAGTAAATATTTTTAAGTAACCCTTTGCATTTTTTTGCAAACTCCGGCCGCAGCCTCCGTAATTAACGTAATTCGAACAAATTATACCAATATAATCTTTATTTGTTTACAAAAGTTGTGACTAAACAATTCATTGGGTTCGTATAAATAGAATGTTCTTCTCTTTTTTTAAATTAAGGCTTATCTGAAATACACCAGTTATCTAGCAGAACCAAAAAAAAAAACCGGGTCATTGCACACAGCGCCATCTAGCCCCACACTAAGCAAACGCTTGGGTCGTAGGTACTAGATAACTAAGTAGGTTGTTGTTTTTATCCCATGTTCCCAATTTATGTAATATGTACCCATGTATTACCACTAAATGGTTTATCTTGTTTATCTTGTTATGATGTCTACTCCCGATCAACCTGATTTGGCATAATACCGATGGTTTTTACACAGAGCAACTGTCACCAGACCTCCGCCACCCCAAAGAGATAACCAATATCCGATCCGTAAGACCCGGTGTCAGATTGTTTTCGGCTCATCGCAGCTTGAGAAAATCTATGGAGATGCAAGATTTTTTTTAACTTCCTAAGTCTAAATATATAAAACTCAAAGGTGACTGACTGACTGACTGATATATAGTGATCTATCAACGCACAGCTCAAACCACTGGACGGATTGGGCTGAAATTTAGAATGAAGGTAGATGTTATAACGTAGGCATCCGCTAAGAAAGGATTTTTGGAAATGCCACTTTTAAAGGGGTGAAATAGGGGATGCAAGTTTTACTTCTTAATGCGAGTGAAGCCGCGAGCACCCACTAGTTCTAATAAAAAGCTAAGCTTACCGTCAGCAGAGCTATGATGAGTATGACGGCCAGCACGCTGACCGCGATACACATCAACAACCCCACATACAGAACCACCGTGTAGATGACTCTACTGCTCGACTCCGTGCGCCGGGATATGTAGTCCGAGAAACAGTAGAGAAATATCTGGAAATAGAATAAATAATAAATAAAAAGTATATTTGACCATTTACAATTTAAGAAACTTAACATTAGGTTATATGACTAATTAGTTAATTAATTAAACTTAAATAATTGTGTAATACGATCTATCTGGTATGCGCACTAGTTACAAAACTGTATTGCGCACACTAGGTCTCTCCGATTTCAATTTCAATTGGTCGAAACCATGAACTAAAGTAACATATTCATGTTATACAATGTATATTATCAAAAATAAATACCACCTAACATATCATAAGCTAAGCAAAAGCTAAAGCGATATCCGAAAATAGGTTGCATGCATAGTAAATGCTAGTCAAATTCCAACAGCTACGCTAGTATAATTTTCGGTTAAAAAGTAGTAACTTCCAGAATCCTAATGACCGTTGATTAATTAAAAATTATGATAGATACGTCGTTCCGTCGCGACGTGAAAAGAACAAGCTAGTAAGCATGCTTTTTCGTAGATCATAACCGTTGCTTACTATCAGACGAAGTCTCACCATTGGACGCTTTGAAGACAGATTTTACATTTAAGGATGGTAGCTAGCCTGATCATATGAATACAAAGAAACGAGGTTTTTTTCTAGATAAGCAACATTTTAGACTATATATAGCGATGCATAATTGAAACCATTTTCAAGTAGCTAAATTAGTGAAAAATTGTAAAAATACTTACAACATTAAATATAGACAAAACCCCTATAACAATACATCCTATCTTGAGAGGAAAACAGAAGCAAAACCGCTTAACAGATGGTAACTCATCGTACCAATCTACTAAACAATCCATGTTTAATAAATTAGACACAAATATTAGTATAAATACTCATAAAGTTGATAAAAGATTCCGAAAAATCTTACAACACAGTTTGATCGACATTAATTATGTGAAGTCAAAATCAAAACCAGAGAATATTAAAAAAAAATGTCAAAGAGTATTTCATTCATTACATTATTTGTATAAAACTTCTTGCAATATTAAACAGTTTATACTAAGAACTAAGTGGAGCTTTGATCGTTTGAGTAGAAATCTTATGTAATAAAGATTCAGTAAGTTTATTTCAAAGATAGCTGTTTACTTATACTTGTTTCTTCCAAACTTTGCAATAACGCAACACATCATCGTGGTTTTGATATGTAGTAAAGAAGTAATTGTGCTTTCATATTTCGTGAGCACATAAAAGTACTTGTAAAAACTAATTTACGCAATCAATTGCGTAAATTTATATCCCAAATAATAATTTAATAATAATAATTGGCTTTATTTACACAAAAAACCTTAACCTAGTATACCTACATCATTTGTACTTAAAGAAAATAGGGTCGGACAGGGTATATCAAAATAGGTAAATGATGTTGACTGTGATCCCACACTAGGTTACCCTGTGTCGTGGGAATCAATAAAAAAGAGAGAAGTAGTACGCATCTACTGGTAATATGTTTATTTAAATTTATGTAATAACACCATTCTAGAGCAATCCAGCTACATTATGAAGGTAACAAATAAAACAGAAATAATCTGTATGTATGTCAAGGGCAGGCGAGTGTTCGGAGCAATGAACTTGATACAATCACAGTTAGTTGGGAGGTACAGATTAACCGACTTCAAACAAGGAGGTCATTACACATCACATTAAAATAAATCCTAAATTAAGAGGAAAAACTTTGTAAGAAAAAATAATTTTTAAAGTATGAAACGAATATTTTATTCTATATTATGTTTATATGTTTATTCATTTCAATAGTAAGTACTCGTATACAAGTGATACTACTACTTGCGGTTTTATCCGCATTAATCTGGGTTAAGAAGTTGGCAATTCTGTAATCGTGGGTCTTAAGCCTGTATATCAATTTTAGTTAGTTTTAGTGAAAAAGGAACAAACACAAACACTTACAACTCTTTTTAAAACTCACTTAAAAAATTACATAATATAAATTGTTGATAGTTTATTCCGTTATTAAAAAATACAACTTAGGTACATGGAATAAAAATGGGCGATAGTTTCGAGGTTTTTCGACCACCATAATCAAAGGTTCAAGTTCTTTTCAGGGTTGTTAAATTGGTTTTTAGTTAAGTACTTAGTAATGATATTTACAACATATGAAAAAGGGAGGCATAAAATTTCCTTGCAACGTAACCAATAAACAATAAATACAACAGACAGCATTCGTAAAATATATTTGCGGCCGAGTTGGAGGCGGTAATTCATATGTGAACTAAGGTTACAAGACTTTTCACACCTCTCTTAGGTTCTCATATAGGTATTTGTATTTTTTTTACTTGTGACGGTCCTTAAAATCGGAAATTTACTTTGACACCATTTCGTAAGGCCAACCACATTGTAAGCCTATATTTAATAAAGAACAAAGGCTATACTTGTATCCCCGGAAGGTTGTAATAAAGTAAATTTGCCCTTCGCTTATTTAATTTGGATGTTTTTTTCTCTAAAAAAGTGTTCCTTAATAAATCTTTTAAAAAGTATCATCATCGTCGTCGTCGGTCAATCTTCAAAATAGATTGAAGTTTCGGAGTGCTTCTTTTAACCTTGTTAAATATAACTTGTATACTTCATAATTTAGTTTATTTTTACATTCAGACAATTGTAAAGGAACAAGATACTATTTTTTATAAACTGGCCACGGAAATTACTTTCGTGGTAACGGAAGTAAGATAACTCACCAAATCGGTAAGAAATAATATACTGGCCTTTACACATTTTTTACAACCGACACGTCCAATGTCTTTGGATAAAAATATAGGGGAGACTGGGGACACTTGATCCCCCCTTTTGTTTTTTGGCAATTATTTTGTAAATATTAATCCGATTTTAAATATTTTGGTACTTAAATATGTGGAATTTCATTGGTTATACTAAGTATAATAGCAAGTGATATGTGTACATAACTTTACTAACTAGCCCATGAAAACTTCGTATAGGGAATGATATCATGTGTCCCATATATGTGTCTGACTTGATCCCCCCTTCTGGAAGACTTGATCCTGGGGGGAACAAGTCTCCCACATTCGGGGACATATGATTCTAATAAAGAAGAAAAGGAAAAAATAGGAATTTTAATCATTGATTTATTTGCTTTTTATCTACAGCCATCATCTATTCTTTGACATTTATGACTATGCTTATTAATCAACTATTGACAACTTATTTCTGAGAACTCAATTCACATGTTAATTAGTTAAAAAGAAAATATTACTTAAGTTCTAGTAATTTTTTACTTAAAACTAAAAAAAAAACATTAAATAATTTTTGCAATTGGCACAACAAAACAAAATACCCCTTTGGTTAAATTAAAAAATAGTTATTCTCTCTTCAAGTTAAACAGTCTTTTCTTTTTATCTAATAGCAATTATCTTTTCACTTTTTATTTCTCAATATTAAATATTCTTAATGATTTTGGAAACTTAAAACTAATAACTCTTTTTGATGATGATTTCACTTCGGGAACTGGTAGTTTCTTCACAACTTGATATTTGGCAACTGAACTAATATCGTCTTTAACAGGCCACTTGAACATCTTATCATTAATTTTTTTTGCGAATTTAATGTCATATCCAGCGCGACTTTCCCTCAGTATTTGCCCAACATATCTATGAACGAGATTCTTTTGAGAGATTAGGTTCACAATAACCCAATCTCCAATGATGATGGAGTATTTGGAGTCGTCTTCATTCTCTGATTCGCTACTACTGCTATTAGAGACATCACTTTCATTAAACGAACTTAAAACTGATTCTGGCGATGGCGGTAGTTCTTCATCTTCCGACGTCGTCACTTCTTGTTCTTGTGAATTTAGGTTACGTTTTACTGCTTTTACTTTCGCTTTGCAAATCTTCTTTTCTTTTTTCTGTTTCCTAGTTGCCCACTCATTCTCGATTGCCAGTTTTTCCGGTGTGTCTGTTAAAATCCTAGTTTTACCTTTTTTTCTCCCCTTTCCAGATCCTTTTCTCGGTCCTGCTTTGGGGTGTGGTCTTATTACTTCAGGTTTTACAAATGCTGATGTCGAAGGTTTAGGATCGTAAGGGCTGTCGTTATTTCTAATTTGTGAAGAACCAGCTGGTGTCGGTCTGTTATTATTGAAGGAACTCGTAAGGGCATCTCTATTACTGGTCATACATAAGGAAAGCAACTTTTGGGGAGATTTTGCAGAATCATTTTCCTTTTCATTATCAGAAATATTGGGAGTCACATCGTCGTCTGGAATTGGCACTGGTGCAACTGGCGCATCATTTTCTGTATTTAGCATGAGGGCAGGGGAAGCAAGCACAGTATTTTCAGCCGTTAAAGATTGATCAAGTAAAATAGGCGGTGACACAGATGGTGCGGTTATAATATTGTCTGTTTCAGTTTGTACAATTTCTCTATCAGTAACGTAGGAGCTTAAATATTCGTCATCTGTGAATATATCAGGGTTGAATGGAAAAATTCCAGTAACTGAGAAACTTTTTTGAATATTTCTAGGAGTCATTGCATTGGGGTAAGCACTGCCTAGACATCCAGCCAAATCATATATGGTTAACGGCCGCCCTGGATGACTAACCATCCAATTATCACATGCAGTATTGTAGTATGACTTCAACGCTCCAAATACTATTCGATCCAAAGGTTGTAATTTTTGAGAGGTATGTGGTGGTATAGTTAAAAGATGGATACCATTATCTTTGCAGTAGTTTATAGAGTCAATAGTAATGTGTGACTCATGGTTATCAAATATAATAAGACAAGGACTGTCCTTGGTGCATCTTACATGCTTATGGAAAAATTTCAGGAAAAGTAGGAAATTTGGCCCAGTCATCCATCCACTCGGATGTGGAGCTCCTTCAGTACCCGGTGGGCCACCATCTATCATTCGTTGCTGCCAATTTTTACGTGGGAATATAATAAATGGTGGCAGGTGGTTACCTATAGCATTTATAGCTCCACATACAGTAACAAGCTGCCCACGTTCTCCAGATGTGACTTTAGACACTTGTTTGAGACCTCTACACGCTACAACTTTTTTTGGCTTATGAACTGTAGTAATTCCAGTTTCGTCTACGTTCCAGATTTGGTCCGGCCCAAAATTAAATCTCTGCAATAAGCTTTTAAAATTCTCAAAGAAATTTCCTACATTGTGTCTGTTAAAAGCTGTAGCGCGAGATAAACTTGTGGCTTCGGGTACACGCAATGACAACTCTTTGTGACGATTCATAAAACCGTAAAACCAATCATAAGTAGCTGTTTCCTGTTCAACCCATTTCGGTGGTATTTTTTTACTATTTTCAGAAGCATATTGAAATGCAAGGTCTCGTACATTCTTAGGAGTTAATCCATGGTATAATTTAGTGGCCATTATTAAATAATTAACAAGTTCTGTCTCTTCAGTTGACGTAAAAATTTGTGACTGGCGATAATTTGGCGTGTAGTCAATATTTTCAGTTGTAGCATTTTTCTTTTTTCTGACATATCTTTTCAATGTCATAACTGCTATCCCGTAACCTTTTGCAGTACCACGAATACTCTTACCCTCTATAACATCATTGACAGCCAACTTCAAGATTTCCTTATTGATTGGTATTCTTTTTCTTGCACCTTCTTTTGTTTTATACATTCTAGGCATATTGAATCCTGAAATTATTAAAAAACTAAACATTAGGGGACACCTTCTTGCATCTTCTTTTGTTTTATATATTCTAGGCATATTTAATCTTGAAATTATTAAAAAAAATTACATTAGGGGACACTTGATCCACCGGGATCAAATCTCCCATAAGAAAGTGTACCATGTGTACCCTAGGTATATTGAGGTTATAAAAGAATATTGTAAAAATATCTACTACTATTAAAACTTTTCTATAAAACAGACGTTTAAACACATAGATAAGGAATAGTTTAAAATTGATTCTAGTAGAAAATATGTTTCCCATCTAATTACGAAATCAAAATAAAAACTTACGAAAAATATTTTCTGGCCACACGAAACACACAATCATCCGCCATCTGCTCAACTGTCAAATTTGACAGGAGTACCAACTTTAGAAAGTTTGAACGTACCATAGACTATCAATGTTGCCACTTATAAATCATATAGTGTACACAAAAGCTGTGTAAATCCAGTGTATCTAGTCTCCCGTAAGGATCAAGTGTCCCCAGTCTCCCTACTCGTAAATTGCAATGCCACTTTACCCATCTTCAATGATGAACTACCGTGAACTTACTATATTTAATATATAATAAAATTGATCGTCAATTCAGCGAATTTCTGACGTTCAATGAATAAATCAACATTTTTACCGAAGTTCAAGAACAAGGTGTATTGATGACACTCAATTTATAAGCTATCTTCGGAAGAAGATCTTGACTTTACATTCGATTTATGTGTTAATGCCTGCTGTATTCGGAGAAAAATCTTGGAAGTTGATAATTCTCTTTGCTTCCGGATAAATGTATCAATTCACTTTAGCTAGCTTTAGTTAGCTTTTCGAATCGTCATGTAAATGTTCCTTGTTTTACGGTATGCACTACCCATAGTATGCAGTAGTATGCACCGTAAATTAGCCATAAGACAAACTAGTAAGTAGTGTACCTATAGCGTAAGGTCAAACATCATGATAACATAGCCAGCGTTAACCGTCAGCTTTTGTTAGGTCAGACATGGAACAGCGCAAATTATCTTTGGTTAGATTTCTGATTGATGCTCGAAGGCTGTAATGGAGAGCTACCGTTTCTTGACACTTGACATTTGACCTTGATCCGTTGACATTGGGACTAAAACTGTTTATTAACATTATTTTTCTCTTGTTTCCAGTGGAAGACGCCAGCGGTCGCTACACGTCCATGTTCTACTGGGGCAACAACTACTGGACGGGCTCCGCCGAGCTGTGCGCGGTGCTGAGCCAGCAGCAAGCTGCCCCCGCCACCAGCAACAGTAAGTAGCCAGTGCAGGACACTAGCCAGCCGCCGGTTACATGTTCTACTGGGGCAACAACTACTGCACGAGCTGTGCGCGGTGCTGAGCCAGCAGCAAGCTGCCCCCGCCACCAGCAACAGTAAGTAGCCAGTGCAGGACACTAGCCAGCCGCCGGTTACATGTTCTACTGGGGCAACAACTACTGCACGAGCTGTGCGCAGTGCTGAGCCAGCAGCAAGCTGCCCCCGCCACCAGCAACAGTAAGTAGCCAGTGCAGGACACTAGCCAGCCGCCGGTTACATGATATGCTGAGACTGGCAAACTGCCAAACACAATAGTTTAGCGAGTAAACTATAAAATAACATTGGATCTATAAACACGTTCAGTGCAGTCCTGGATGCAAAATTGACTTTTGATAAAATTTTAGGACTTTTTTTTATTAATTCGTCGGTTTATTGAAAGGAGATAAATCGCTGTACATAGTAACCACTGCATTACATTATATCATTAATCCACTCGTGGAAGTAATTTGCATGCATTATAACATTCGTTCATGTTATGAAAACAGGTGCCGGAAGAGAATAATATCAAGGTTGCCCAAATAATTATGAGCAATTACATAATGATTTTAATATTGAAATAAACTGTTAAGTGTCTGACTGATAAACAGAATTAAATCAGTAAATAAACAACAGCATAGCAGTGTGTGAAACAAAACCGCTAGATCTAAAATATAGGCAGACATCTTTATATAATGTAATACAATTCAAATGGTTTATTTAGTTAAATAATTACATGAAGCCTTATACTAATACATTGTTGTAGAGTTACAAAATTACGTTTTTTAAAGGTTAGTTTGTGATTTTGTGAGCCCTGCAGTAAGCACACTTGTATTCTCGGACTCAATTGAAAACGCCAATGGAAAAAGTTATGTCACGAGCAAAACCAGCATACAGGAAGCCAGTTATCCTTACAAATATTATGTAAATGAAGATAAGTATATAAGTAGTTTTTAGAGAGTGCCCAAAAGTGGCAAGGCTGCTTCGAGGTCGGAGCTGACCTAGGTCGAAAGCGAACGGATAATACTTATTCAATGATATCATTACTGTTATAAGAGGCCCTTGACCTCTGCTGAATTATATTTTTTGTAATGCTTCAATTTTCAAGTTAAGTACTTATGTAAGTAGGTTTTATTTTTTAGATGAAAAGCTGAGAGGAAACTGAATCAATTACTTATTTTTTTACATATTACATAATTTATGTACTATAAATAAAACAATACCTAAACATAACGTAATAGAAATACACACCTCATGTACAACTTAAAAAATAAACAGTATATTCACATTTTGGAATATTTTATGTACATTCGTACCAATAAATACTTATCACTAGATTCATTATTCACAAAGCATGATGGGTGACCAATAGACGCAAGACCACACAAAAAAAAATACGGCATTTATATTTGAACGCTACTCAAAGCATAATACATCGTAAAAAAAAAATTGTCCAACTATTTAATACTAGTAGAAGCCTGCGGTTTTGCTCGCATTATTTCAGGATGAAAAATGCACGTATATGACTCTTAAGACCCCATACTACCTACATACTAAAAATCATGATGATCCGTTCAGCCGATTTTGCGTTATAAAATAAAATAAAATAAAAATAAAAATAGCCTTTATTTCAGATGCTTCAGTTATTAATTTGTAGGTAATTCGTTTAGTATTCATAACAAAACAAAATTTCAAATGTTATTAAAATGGAAATATAACAACAAGAACACATTGCAAAATTAGTTTTTCCATGTCCATAAAAATAGTCTTCGTCAGTTGATGTTGAATATATTCTTCCCATAATGTCCAACTTTGAAATAATGGTTTTATTTGTGTCAAAAGTTTCTTTGAAGTCAATGTTTTTAAGTAAGTGCGTCTGTCGCCTCTCTGGCGTAGGCCTCCCCCAGTTTAGTCCACTGCTTTCTGTCTCTTGCCAGTCTCTTCCACGTTTGCCCGTGTCTCTGGGTGAACACGTCCTCCCATCGTCTATGTGGTCTGCCTCTCTTGTGTAAGTCACCTCTAGGGATCCATTCTATTACTTTTTTTGTCCATTTATCATTTTTCATTCTGCAAACATGTCCTGCCCAATTCCATTTCAAAGTCCTAATGCTTTTTACTATGTCTCTTATCTTTGTCTTTTGTCTGATTTTCTTATTGCTAATTCTGTCCGATAATCTTACTCCTAGCATACTCCTCTCCATCTTTCTTTGACATATGGCTAGTTTGTTTTCATCTTCTTCGTTTTTGCGTTATGAGTGTTTAAATAAACAGATAAACAGAGGCACAGATAAACAGAGACGCAAATAAACAGATAAACAGACAAAAATTATAAAAACTGCTGAAACATTCATTTTTTATTATAGATTTAAAGTATACCCAAACATTTCTTTTTCTAATATCTTTTATGTTCAGATTTTTTACCCTCTTCAGCTTTATTATATAAAGTAAAGTAAAGTAAATTTTTATTTAAGCAACCTTATTGTATAATTTACATGATTCTGTCTTTTGCTTTAGTTGGAACTGTGTTGCAAAAGACAGGTTCTTCCAAGTGGTTTGGATGGTTAACAAATACAACTAAAAGTAAATAAAGCTAAAACTATGGACATCATAAGATAATAATAATAGAAGAATATATAATTTTTATCTGTATATATGTACATGTTGGTCCTGCTGTGTGTATTTGCATATGGATTTGTGTGAGTGTGGTGTGTGTGTGTGTGGTGTGTGTGTGTGTGGTGTGTGTGTGTGCGGTGTGTGTGTAAGTGAGAGAGGGAGAGAGAGAGTGTTTGTGAGTGTGTGTGTATTCTGGGTATTTCTGCTACTTGGGTGTTTGTGTTATTTAAAAATAATGAAGTTCTTGTGTTTTGTGTACCTGCTATTTGTCAGGTTTGACAAGTATATGTATATTATAATTCGAGTATAATGATACAATTCTCTAAAAGTGCAACTAAAGCTGCAGGCAAGTAATAAGCTAATATAATAAGCCCCACAATATAGATTTATTTACTAAGCCTGCCACATTAAGTAATTCCAATTGTATGTTTGTACCACATTCTCTTGCCAAGGCTTTTGTGATACAAATACTAACAACAAACTAGCACTAAACCACAGTTTATTATCTTAATTGCATATTCATTAAAATTTCATTTGCTTTAGAGTAGGTATATATGTGATTTTAATTGCCTTGCGTAATTGAGATATTTCACTTTTCCGTTTGCTTACTGAATGAGTTAAACAAGTGAGTGAAACTGTGACAAATCGATTACATAAAAGTATTCTGCGATAAAAAAAAGATTTCATAATTTGTTAAACAGCAGATTATTAAACCCTAAGGAAAACAAAAATAAATATCTAATATTTAATATCGGATGCATGGTGATATCACCTATGGCAAATTTTATGTTTGTATTGTTACTTGTTATTATAAAAAATAAATAAATAAATATTCCGGGACATTGCACACAGCGCCATCTAGCCCCACACTAAGCAAACGCTTGTGTCGTGGGTACTAGATAACGGATATAATACTTATATACTTTTCTTTTGTAAATACATACCTATTATACATAGAAACGACCAGACTCAACACAAGTAATTACAAATTTAAATATTCAAAATTGCTTGTGTCTTGCGGGAATCGAACCCGCACCCCTAGATTAGAAGGCAGAACCACTACCAACTAAGCTAACAGAGCAGTCAAAAAATAAATACATATGATACATAACAATGACCCTACGATGATAAATAAAGTGATTGATTGATTGATTGATAAATTCTTTATTAAAACACCACATACATAAAAAACAATACAAAAAACATAGAAAATAAAAAGTGATAGGTTATGACACAGTTTTTATTTCTATATTTTGTTGAAAATCGGAACCGAAACTACTTCCTGAAACTCTTAACAAACAGAAGTTACCAAAATCAATTTCCCAGTGAAAATCTCTCATTCATACTAAAAGGTCTACCGTTCCCAAAACCACCAGTTTCAAACATTCAAAACATTATAAATCCATTGAACACGCGACACGCAAAACTAATTGGGCTTTCTAGAAATTTACAACATTGCTGTTTGCTAAATGTTAGCTTGGTTGCCGTGAAATTACATGCAGCATGGTTGTTAGGTAAAATATATACTAAACTACCTATTTATAATGATAAGTTACAACCTTGGTTGCTTCCGGATGGTATTCCTGTTATATCTTCAACCAACTTCCTTAAAAGAGGAGGTTATTAATTAATTTTAGTTCCAGCAGTACGTATGATAAACAGATAAACATTTTATTGATAATTTGATGAATTATACGTCAATTAAAAAAATATACAATAAATTTTATTATGAATGTGCTTTTGAAGGCGTTATATAAAAACTTTTTTTTTTATAGATATAATGTTTTTTGGCTCAGTTAATGTTCTCTCTATTTATATTATTTATTCTATAATTATATTATAGTGGACACCCGCGGCTTCGCTCGCATTTTTTAAGGATAAAAAGTAGCCTATGACACTCCTAAGACCACATACTACCTACATACCAAAAATCATGATGAACCGTTTAGCCGTTTTTGCGTGATGAGCTTTTAAATAAACAGAGACACAGATAAACAGGCAAACAGACAAAGATGTGTTGTCAAAAACGTGTTTTATTATCGATTTAAAGTATACATATATATGCAATTTGTATGTTGAGATTTTTGACTCTCTTCAGCCTTATTATATGCATAGATATATGTACATAGATAACGTAGTTAAATTCGACTGCATTTCCATTCGCACTGTTGTTTACTCAAAAACCAAGTGGTTCGTGATTATATTAAGTTTCTTTCAAACCGCAATTGTCAGGTCAGACGTGATTTATTAATTTACATGTTTTGATAAAAGCTAAAGCTCAAATGAAATGAAATGAAATGAAATGAAATGAAATGAAATGAAATGAAATGAAATGAAATGAAATGAAATGAAATGAAATGAAATGAAATAATTTATTTGAAATCAAGTCATGTTACATTCACTATCACTAATAAATATCTTAGAGGGGAAGCACATTTCAAGATTAACATCGTCAATATTTTATGATTATATTCATTACATAAAAATATTGATTATTTATGACAAATTTAAAATTTTTGGTAATAACATATTTTAGAGGGCAATTAATTAATTTAAATATGCAGGTATTTATAGTTAAATAAGTTTTACTATCAGCTGTAAAGAGGCTTCGTCAAATAATGTCGTAGAAAATTATAAATTAAAAATTACAGTATATTATTATATTATTATTATTATTATTATTAAACTTCATCAAATAATAACTAGCGCCCATAATGTAAATCAGAGCATAGCAAACTTGACTAAAGCCGTCGTAGCAAGGATTGCGTTGAAGTCTTTTACACCAGTACTACGGCCTCTACGAAAGTGCTACGATATCTCGTAGACAATTCGTAGCAGGACGAACAATATTAATATTAAAATTTCCTCATTCTCTCTCGGGTCATTAGAACGTGATATTCATTCACAAATACTTAAATATAGGTCCCTGCTATTTGTCATAGTAGTTCAGTCGTATTTTTTTCCTTTCACGCTATTCTTTTATATAGTCTACCATTTTACTTGCACCCTATTTCCTGCCAGATTGGTTGTCTAGAATAGTTCGCTTTGACCGATAAAGTCGCCAATTTTAAGTTTTGTTGTGTTTATACCTGTTTGATGGTGTTTATAATAAAGTGTTTTCTATCTATCTATCGTCAAGACATGTCAGAGGCCCTTAGATGGGTATTAAAACTATACACCAAGGTTGGCCACTGTCATGAACTACTTAAGCCTAGCTAGCTAACTAGAGTCAAGTAATTTTGTGACAGTGGGCAATTCAATATCGAATTGGTGATAGCTAGTATCCTAGTATGTTGCTTGAATATTAATATTGATTAAATATTGTCACGTAATCTGTATTTCTACATAATTTAATTTAATCTTGTTTTGTGCCTTTATATTGTACTTTTGTGTGTGAACCTTCCTATGGACCCTGCTGTCTGAAATAAAGACCTATTATTATTATTATTATTATTAAACATATCAGCTCCACCTTTTTGCTGTAATCTTCTTTATAAATAAAAATGAATTGTTGTTCGTTAGTCTGATTAAAACTCGAGAACGGCTGAATGGATTTATCTTATCTTAGTCTTGAAATGTTCGTGGAGGTCTAGGAAAGGTTTAAAAGTAAAAAAAAAAAAAAAAAAAGTTTAGGTCGCAGTACGAAGTCTGCCGGGACAGCTAGTGATAAATAAATAAGATTTTTGTGTTTTAATTGTAACTTATAACCTCACAAATACCTCTCTTGTCACCACAAATTTTATTAATTAAACTCATTTCTATATTTCCAGAGAGCAGCGGCTCGCAGATCTTCTCCGAGTGGCGGCAGGATGTGTCGATGTCTGGCTCCGGGCCTCCGTTCGACACCGCCTTCTACAACGTCAAGGTCTCCATCACGTCCGATGTGCCGGAGATTGTCAAAACTGTGAGTATGTTTGAAAAACTATTTAAAAAAAAACTGAGATGACTACTCTTGTATGATAAGAATAAATAAAAATAATACTTACGTAAAAACTCTGAGTACTTATATCTCTAGATGCGACTTCTTAGCTACTCTCGCACATATATCTAACAAAGTAGAAAACATACTTACATATTATCGGGGAGAAAGCAGATAAGTGTGTTCGTTGTTCCTATTTCATGGTGGAATAACTGATTAAATGATAGAAAGAAAGAAAAAAATATATATTGTAACCAATTTTCAGAACACACACCAACAACAACAATTACCAATATGTTAACTAAAACGGTTTTCACTCACGTGTGATTCGCGTACGTTGTTTACGCATTTCGGATGTAATGACATCCATCTTCAGATCGTATGTTCTGGGACCGCGGCAGCACGCAGACGCAGAGAGTCTGCGAGTGAAAACCGTTTTAGTTAACATATTGATAAAATGTCTCACGAAAGTTTTAATATTAAAACAACGATTACGTAATGAAACATAAAATCTGTCACAACACAGCCCCAACTCAGCATTACGCTAATTTATGATAAACGAAAACAAAACAAACAATATACAGCCACCTTGAAATATTTTTACCACTGTTACTATATTTTATTTATCTACTCCCCAGCGCCGCACCCTGTACCTCGGCCTATGCCTACCTGCCGCATGCGCCCGCGCGTCTATCGGCGCCCTGGTGAGCAGCGCGCGCGCTCCGCTCCTGCGGCACGCGGTGCTGGCCGTGCGCTCGCCGCAGCACGGCGGGTACTCCTACATACAGGATCCTACCTTCCAAGTACTGCTGTGAGTATGTCTCTGAATCATCATCATTATCAGGTTATATTGAATCATCATAAGACACAATTATAATATTTTTTATTAGATAGAAAATATAATAATTGTGTTCTAAAATATACATGGCTTCAACTATAAAGTAAATTTAGTTAAATAGAAATTAAGGTACATAGAAATTAAGATATATTTTGGCAAAGCACTTAGTTAAATTTCTTACAAACAAACTAATTATGTTTTTTTTTTAAATTGAAGTTTGGATGATATACTATACTACCCGCATCTAAAGAAACCAGCATAGGATCGCAAAATGTTTTTCCAACTGACCTCTGAACTTCAATATCTCTGCATAAATAGATACATGAAGCAAATGAATAAATGATTTGGGAAATTTAACAAAGCGTCATCTAGATCCATAATAAAGAAACGCTTTTGTTATATGTATTAGAATAATGACAATACATAGATTACTACTTAGGCTAAACATAACTTTATACTATTTTTGTAAATCATCACAATAGATAGCCAATTCTTCAAATGATATTTAATTCAAACAGATATAATTCAATCAGGTATTATTAATATTGTAATTTTTATATTATTTTTCCGACAATTTATTTATTTGTAATTAATACATGCATGTGTGATCGCCCTCAAATTTATAATGTCATTTATGTTTGTATGTTTCTTTTTAAAATCTAGATTAAACAGATAATGTTTGCATACCTTAGCAGGTTAAAACGTGGCGTGCCTTATATTAATGTATTATGTATATAACATCTATTGTGATACCCATGTTTTACGCAAATAAATAAATTGAAATTGAAAATTCACTGCAATACATCAGTAACATTAAAACTTATAACTAAGCCACCACTGATGTTCTTATCACTAAAGTGATTCCCGCATAATTGAAAAATATATTTATAATTTAAATTTAACTGTACCTAATTCAATTAAAATATATAACAAAGTATTTGTCAGTAAGTATATCAAAACAAAAAAGAAGAGACGATTTTACGGGCAGCTCTTTTCTTAAGTTTCATAAGGTAAAATTGTTTATCTACACTAATGTTGTAACATTCTACTTATGTTTCCAATACTTGACTTATAATTACTACTGTTATAGCGCAGACAACAAAACACTCAATTTAAGCTATTTCACATGATGGTATAATATCCACATCGATATCGTAATAGCTCATTATAACATCGATAAAACGCGACCAACCTGATTGGCGCGCAGCTGCGCTCTCATTGGTTAGATTTTAATGGCGGCAAAATCACTGTGACAATACACGTACGCGTAAATTTAATTTAATAAATTAAAAGTTAAAATGTTACAACATTAGTGAAGATAAAGTAGTGTATGCACTTATGTCTTTATGGTTATTACTAAACTTCATTCATAATAAATTGGTAAACCACGTTTTGTTCAATTATGCTTTGCAGTTATAGTCAGAGCATACTGCATAATATAATGTGAATTTAATATCCGTAATTACTTCGGAGATCATTAACAAATGCGCGCGAAATGTCAGAATATGTTTATAAGTCTCGCCGTACAAGATGAATGTTGTGAAACTTTAATTCGGTTAGTGGGCCGGCGGCGGCTACTGTTTTGTATACTTAACCACCAAGATGAATTGTGAAAACACTGTTATGAGTTGTAATTAGAAGTATATTAACAAGTTGCATGAAAAAGATCATTTTAGTGATAAAACTGCTAAATTTTCAAGTCTATAGTACCCTAGTTGCAGCCTACCCTTTTTTGCTGGCTTCAAAAAAATTAAACTCTTAATGACACTGAATGAGATTTGTTTCTTTAATTTTTTACAAAAATTTTTGATAGATGAAACTTGGTACTGAGACTCAAGTGTGATTCATGATATATGTATACATAACCGTGTTTGGCTCAGCGGTTCCAGTGTATGCTTTTCAGACGCACCCCGGTTCGAATCCGGCCCTACACTAATGACTTGTATTTTCAAGTTAAGTGTGGATTTGCACTCGCTTAGCGGTGAAGGAAAACATCGCGAGGAACCCGACACTTTTGAGAACCACAATATCCGAGGACATGTGTCGTCTGTGGAAGGACCTGGGCGCCCACCACGATGTATCTGCCCAAGAGAACTCCCCTAACGAGTTAATTCTGTGGGGGAGTCACGACCCTCAATCATGAGGAAATACGACTCAAGAGATATACATAAGACTATAGGCATATACTAATAAAAATATCCCGGATATTTATTAATATTATATCTCAAAATATGTTTATAACTAAGTCTGGCAAGTGTTGTGAAACTCCAAGTCGGTCAATGGGCCGGCGGCGGCCATTATGTGATATTACTTCACTGCCTTTCCAAATGTTTGTGAGGAAACTGAGAGCCGAGAGATAACTGGAGATAACTCTGTGGGCTATCTATCTATCTATCTGTAGGTACAAATAATAAAGCTGAAGAGGGTTAAAAGTTAAGATATAAAAAGAAGATACATATTAGAAAAAAATATTTATGTTATTTTAAATCCATAACAGAACACAATTCATCAGTTTTTAGATTTTTTGTCTGATTATCTGTTTGTCACGCAAAAACGGTTGAAAGCATCATCATGAGTTTTGGTATGTACGTAGTATGAGGTCTCAGGAGTGTCATAGGCTTTTTATCCTGAAATAATGCGAGCAAAGCCACAGGCGTCCACTAGTATTATTATATTATTACTATCCCATTCCAGAGCCATATCAATATTAGTGGGCATCCTGCTAATCGCAGCGACTGCCTACGACATGCAACTAGCCCGGGCGGTGCGCCGGCGCAGACGTCGCGCGGACAACATGGCGGCGCGACCCAACGACCTCAAGCTGCAGATTGGCGCTTTGGACGACATCTCTAACAGCAACGGTATTTATACACTTAAGTACCTATATATATAATGGGCTTGCAGCTTGCAGAGGTAATCACATGCGTTTACAAATGTTAAGCAATGTCGACGCGGGCCGTCTTTGGATGGGTGGGTGACCAAAAATTGGTATTTCATTTGGGTACTCCCGTGGGTCGGATGATACGTTAAACAAACAGTCGGGATCTACAATGTCCTGGCTGTTTGTCATGGTATTGCTTTCGATTCCATTTGTTAGAGGACTTTAGTGCGGAATGAAATCTCTTGACTCCAAAATTGGCCACTCACATACCAACTTACCTATATTTTAGAGACTTATATGGAATAACCATGATTACGTTCCAACGAGAACATATAAAATAAATCATTTATCAATTGTTACGGATTATTTCTTATATACTTTTTGTATTATTTCCAGGCAAATGCGTATACAACGTGAACAACAACATAGCGAGCAACGCTTCCGAAGAGCGCCTGACTGCTGACTCCGCCTCCACAAGCACTGAAGAAGAGATCAAACTTAGTGAGTAGAATATAGTATAATATAGTATATTCTAGAAGTTTCTATTAATTCTCAGACTGTAGTCCATGACCTCATGTTGTATTTCTCATCTATGAGGGTCTTGATTCTCTCACAAAATCGATGCATTGGGGATGTTCTCTTGGGCAAGTACATATGTACATCGTAGTTGGCGCCTCAATCTTTTTACGAAAGACACTTGTTCTCGGATTTTGTGATCGCCCAAGTCACATCAGTTATTATCTTCACGTTATTTTTCTTTACCGCTAAGCGAGTGTAAATCTCCACAGATTTGAAAAAACAAATCTATGGTGTAGGGATGGCGTCGAATCAGGGTAACACTCGCATAACGCAAACTGCGTTGCGATACTCATTAGCAATTGCCAAAATTAAACACTCTTTGAGCAAAACAGGCTGGATCAATTTAAAAAAATGAGAATAAAAATATAAATAACTAATTTATCGAAAACTATATTCTAATCAAATCACATATATTATAACCACTCTGGATTAACATCTTTTTTTATCCTGGATTAATCGGCGGCGGTGGAGGTAGTAGTGGTTGTGGTGGTGGTGGCGGTGGTGGCACTGGTGGTGGTGTTGATGCTGGTGGCGTTGGTGGTGCTGGTGGTGATGGTGGCGGTGGTAGCGTTGGTGGTGGTAGTGGTGGTTGCACTGGTGGTGGTGTTGATTCTAGTGGCGCTGGTGGTGGTGGCGCTGGTGGTGATGGTGGTGGTGGTAGCACTGGTGGTGATGGTGGTACTGGTGGTGGTGGTGGCGGTGGTAGCGCTGGTGGTTGTGGTGGCGGTGCTACCGCTGGTGGTGGTGGTGGTTGTGGTGGCGGCGGTGGCCTTTGCTTTAGCCTAGCACTCGTACCCCGTAGAATGATTTCATCTTCATCAACTTTACCGCCCATGCGGTAGCTGTTTACTACTATGAGGAAATAGAAGGACACTGAAACAAAATCGATAAAAATAGCTTAATTTATGTTGAATCTAGTCAGAGGCTCTAAGGCAGACTGATAAACTCTCGCCACCAGAGTCGGTGACTCTTCTCATTCGATAAGCAGAAGTTCAAAGTTCAAAGTTCAAAGTTCATTTATTCATATAACTTAATAATACACGTCAAAATAACAAAATAACAAAAGTTATTGAGTATAACAGTATAAAAAACAATGCATTTAAATTAACATTGATTAAATAATTTCAAGAAACATCGAGTATTCAAAACACAAACACATATGGACAACAACATCGCACTAACACAATTATCTTACGTCTGGAATGAATTCCTCGAAGGTATAGAAAGATTGCTCGATGAGCCAACGTTTCAGGGACCATTTAAAACTTTGCAGACTTACTGAAGCTGTAACATTCGCAGGTAACTGATTGTATACTGCCGCACCCATGATATGCGTCAACTTGGAGGACTTTTCCAGGGTACGCTGCACATTCCTCAGCTTGTGTCCGTCGCGGGTCAGGTAGCGATGCCTCGTGCCACGCTCCGCGTACTGATCTAGGTTCTGACGTACGTACACTGCCACCTGATAGATCAGAATGCCAGGAAGCGTCAAGATACCCAGCTCCTTGAAGTATGGTCGCGCTGGAGTGCACCACTGTACTCCCGCTACGGACCTCACTGCCCGCTTCTGCAGAATAAATACACGCTTCCAATCCGCTGCCCTCGCCCAAAGCTCGGTGCCATATTGTAGTAGAGAATGTACCGTCGCAAAGTAGCACGCCCGTGCCACATCACGTGGAACTGTTCTCGCCACTCGGCTTAGAGCAAAGCACGCGCTACCCAGTTTCCCGCATACGCTTTCAATATGTGCATCCCATTTTAATGCTCGGTCGATCCGAAAACCTAGAAAGGTCGTCGTCTCCTGTTCTTCAATTCTCACCCCATCCACGTATACTTCCAGAGGACGGATTGACCTTCCGGACAGGTCAAACTGGATGTAATGAGTCTTGGAGAGATTCAGAGCGAGGCCGTTTATCTTGAACCATCGGGCCAGTTGAGCAGCTGTTTCGTTCAATCTTTGCTCGAGCACTTCTGATGATGGGGCTAAAAACTACGCCTGCGACATCATCTGCATACATGAGCACGTCAGCAGTGCTGATAGCATCCGGCAGGTCGTTCAGGAGCAAAGAGAACAGTATGTTGGATACAGCTGACCCTTGAGCCACGCCCATGTCAGAGGAAATCGGATCAGATCTCTGCGAGCCACCCGCACCTACCACAACCTGGGACCTTCCTTGCAGCAAACTGGTCAGAAAATCCAATGTGGCGCCGGTCACGCCGTAGTGCCGTAGTTTTACGGCCAGTACGGCGTGGTCAGCGACATCAAAGGCCTTAGAAAGGTCGCAACATAGTACCGCTACTCGCCGCTTGGGGCGCGCATCACGCGCCGCCACCACGCGCCGCACCACTTCACGCGTCAGAGACGTCGTGGAGTAGCCCTCGCGATATGCGTATTGACGGTTGGATATAGCGTTTGTCTCCGATAAGAACGAGCCCAGGCGACTACTGATGCCGTTTTCCAGAATCTTCGCTATCGCAGGTATAATTGATACTGGCCTGTAGTTATCAACAACCTGACGCTGGCCTTTTCCCTTGTACAGAGGAGACACTTTGCTGATTTTTAGTGCCTCTGGGAACTTTCCTTCGTTCAAGCATGTGTTGAATAGGTCGGCTAAAACTGGAGCCAAGGCAAGTATGGACGCTCTAATAACCTTCATAGACAGGTCATAGATGTCCTTAGACTTCTTAGGTGGAATACGCGTCATAACGATCTTAAATACCTCATCTGGACTAAAGCGCAGGAACCGTAGTGAGCGGTCAGGCGGCGCGCGGGCCGCCGCAAGCGCGCGCTGTGCCTGCTGCACGTCAGCGGGCGGCGCGCCGCAAGCGGCGGCGGCGCTCACAAATCGAGCATTCATGGCGTTGACAGCAGCCTTCTTGCAGCAGTAGTTTGTACCGTCCGGTTTTTTTATCGATTCTGTAAAATCCAGTTGTGGGCAGTTGTCTTTTCCCCTTTCTTTATTTATCACGCTCCACATAACTTTTGACATATTTTCACCATTCTGTATTAAATTCGAGTAATAACTGGATTTGGTCTGATTTATTAGCCTATCGTAATATGTATCCATGTTATTAATTATAGTATTAAGTTCGTCATTATTTGGAATGTCACGACTAAATTGTTTAATGTCAGATATTAAATGCTTATAATATTTTACCTCGGGTGTTACCCACGAGGAGTCCGATTTATTGTTATTATATACCTTTTTTAGCGGAAAGCAGTCTTCATACTTATTTTTAAATATGGTTAGCAGTGCTGACGCTTTATCTGAAGCGTTGGTATTTCTAGACAATACATCAGACCAGTCCATACTGTCAAGAGAAGCTACAAAGTTCAACTGGTTTAACTTTGAGTAGCACCTGGCGTACCGCGGGCCTGGCAGCTGTACATTACGCGTGACCCGGCAGAGGACTCCGTGGTGGTCGCTCAGGTAGGTGGCGACCGGGCGCACACTCACCGAGCCCTCAGGCAGGTTGGTGTAGGCGTGATCCAGACTGCTAGCTGTGCTCGCGGTCTCCCTAGTTACAAAATTGACTTCGTTTCGCATACCACTGGTTGACAACAAGTCAGCCAAAGTTGAATTATCGCATTTTGTTCCCGCTACAGTGTTTATATTGAAATCGCCTACAATAATACAGTCTAAATCAATTTCGACAATCTTATCGAGCAATCTTTCTAGATGTGTTAAAAATTCTTTTGCAGTAACACCATTATTGGTTCTGTACACACAAATAACAGAAAAATTATAATCTAGCAGATCGATGGCGGATATTTCTAAAAATATAAAAATAGAAGAATCGTATATTTTCATACAAGTTAAAAAATTTGACATTTAGTTTACAGTTTTCTTTCCTTTCCTCCTCGAATCATATTTCTGATTACTGAAAGCTGTGACTTCCCTGCAATGGCAGATTTTCCTAAAATTTGCTCGAATAAAATAATCAATTGAACCCACTTTTACTCGTAAAGGGTTACTGGAGACTAACTAATAGCCTGTTACGCTCGATTTACCTAGTAATTCGAAATAAATAGATTTTGTTCTACGACTTTTGAAAATGAAGCTTGTGGTATTATACATTTTTTGGGGTATATCCTATCGTCCCACTGACTGAACCTACTAGAACTAATGGTGGAACTGTTATATATGTGTGCGTGGGTGTAAGGACGAGGGAGACGATGGTGAGTGTTTTGTTTATAACATTAATTCATATCGCGAGGTGCCGATGAAAGACACGGTTAGCATGGGGGGTCATAAGGTCACGTGTGACATGGATTGTGGTTCGCCTGTTTCGGTCGTTTCGGAACAGTTTTATGAGTCCGAGTTCAGTGATGTGCCGTTGTTACCACCGTCGAAACGATTATTTACTTATAACAGTAATATGATGGAGGTGGTAGGTTGCATGAACTTACAACTGATTTATCTAGGTCATGCGGCTACCTTAACAATACACGTTGTACGGAACGGCGGCCCACCTTTGCTGGGTCGGGATTTTATGCGAGCTTTTAATTTAAAACTCATAAGTACCTTAAATAATGACGAAGCGTTTATTAATGGTATTATCGAGGATTTGACAAAATTGTTTCCGAAGCTATTTTCGGATGGGTTAGGCCGTTTTAAGAAGTATGAAGTGCAGTTGCCGCTTAAACCCGACGCCAAACCGGTTTTTTGTAAATCACGTTCAGTACCATTCGCGTTGCGCGATATGGTAAACAATGAACTGGATCGTTTAGTAAACTTAGGTATTTTAAAACCGGTTACTTCTTCGGAATACGCTTCATCCATAGTGCCTGTACTAAAAACCGATGGTAGCATACGTATTTGTGCCGATTACTCAGTGACAATAAACAAACAGCTGCTCGTCGAAAAGTATCCCTTGCCAACGCCAAAGGAACTTTTTTCAAAACTGCACGGAGGGGCGGTTTTTAGCAAAATTGATTTATCTTCAGCGTATTTGCAACTGGTCCTCAAGGAAGACTCTCAACACTTGACTTGCATAAATACACCGCGAGGGTTATTTAACTACACACGCCTAGTGTTTGGTTTGTCGAGCGCACCCGCTATTTTTCAACGGGCGGTCGAGTCGGTGTTGAGTGGCATTTCAGGGGTGACTGTATTCCTTGACGATATATTAATTGGGACTAGTCAAGAAAAGCATAACGACACGCTGCATGAAGTCTTACGTCGCTTAGAAGAAGCCGGGTTCACTGTCCGGAAAGACAAATGTGCGTTTTACCAAGACACTGTCACTTATCTCGGTTATATAATTGACAAGAACGGGTTAAAAAAGAACCCCGATAAGGTAAAAGCTATTTTGCATGCACCTCCTCCACGGAATGTCAGCGAGCTTCAGTCGTTTTTAGGGCTATTAAACTATTACAGAGGGTTTGTACCCAACGCAGCATCCATTTTAAACCCATTCCATAACTTATTAAAAAAGGGAACAAAATGGCAATGGAACGAGGCACAAAATAAAGCGTTCATTGAAATTAAACAGCACCTAGCTTCAGATAATACGCTCGCTCATTTCGACTACAATGCGAAGTTAATTTTGACAGTCGACGCTTCGCTTTACGGCCTAGGAGCGATCTTATCACAAATTAGTACAGACGGCATAGAACGCCCTGTAAGTTACGCTTCACGTTCGCTTAACCCGGCGGAGAAACGGTACTCTCAAATACAACGTGAGGCTACGGCAATAATTTACGGAGTCAGGAAATTTCACGAGTACTTATTTGGCAGATCAGATCCATTTGTATTAAGAACGGATCACTCAGCGTTAACAACAATTTTTGGCAATAACCGTGGCGTTCCGGAGATAACAGCAAACCGCTTGCAACGCTATGCAATTTTTCTGAGCGCGTATAATTACAAAATAGAATATATACGCGGCAAAGCTAATACAGCTGATTTCTTATCGCGTGCAGTAAGCCGCGAGGGGCGCGGGCCGCGGGCGGCGAGCGGGCCGGCAGCGGTCGCGCCGCCTGATCCAGCAGCCTATGTCAATTTTGCAATAGAAGGTTGTTTACCAGTCACTCAAACTGAATTACAAAAAGAAACTGCCGCGGATTTAATTTTATCCAAAATCGTTAAATTTGTTAACGATGGTTGGCCAAACAAAATCTCGGATCCAGATATTCAACCTTATTTTTTTTGTCGAACCCAAATTTCATTGGAAAGTGGTATTTTGATGAGAGGGCATAGGGTAATTATTCCGCGAAGGTTCCAAGAAAAAATCCTAAACGAATTGCATAGTTCACATTTCGGAATCGTAAAAATGAAAGCGGAAGCGCGTTCGCGCGTTTGGTTCCCAGGCATCGATTCAGCGCTCGAGCGCTTAGCGGCCGCTTGCCCGGTGTGTGCGCAGCTGAGGCCCAGCCCGCCGCGCGCGGAGCTGGCCCCGTGGCCCTTGCCTACTCGCGCCTTCTCAAGAATCCACCTGGATTTCTTAGGCCCCTTTCATAATAAAATGTTTTTAGTCATTGTGGATGCATATTCAAAGTGGGTGGAATGTTACGTAATGAACAATGACACATCGTCCAAAGCTGTCATAACAAAATTATGTGATTTTATGTCGCGTTTCGGTATCCCGGATACCTTGGTAAGTGACAACGCCACATCATTGACTTCTGCGGAATTTAAAAAGTTTTGCGAATTAAATGCGATCACTCAGTTGTTTTCGCCAGTTTATCACCCGATGAGCAACGGGCAAGCCGAGTCCTTTGTCAAAATTATTAAAAAAAGTATAAAAACATTTATACTAAGCGGAGGAAAAATGAATGACATTCAGAGACATTTATCTAAATTTCTTTTTGATTATAGAAATTCAGTAAACAATACAACCGAGTCTTCGCCAGCACAGCTTGTGTTTGGTCATAAGTTACGTTCTAGACTTGATTTATTTACGTGCTCCGCAAGCGCGGCGCCCGCGTCACCCTCGTCCACGGAATTATCTAAGCTCGTCAAACGTAAACAGTGCTCACAGGTTGCGAACTTTAGTGGCAGAAAATATTCTGACTTAACGGTTGGCGATGACGTTCTGTTCAAACAATTTATAAATAAAAAGAAGTTTACTTGGGGAAAAGGAAGAATCCTGGAGAAAATAGGCCGAGTTCTGTACAAAGTCACTGTGTTGGAAGGTGGCGGAACTATTCAACGGCATAGAAATCAAATTGTGAAGAGTAAATTCCCGTTATGCAGCTCGGGAACACGCAGTGATTACACACGCAGCGGGATTAGCTGCGGTGAAATAGCTCGATCACCAGGGGGTGGAAGTTGCGTGGCGAGCCCAGTGCGAGCACCCGCGTCACCAAGTCCCAGCCTGCGACCGGGGTCCAGGCCCAGCACGCCACGGTCAGAGCACCTGGTTTCCCCGACATCGACGCCCGGGTCACCATCGGTGCCAGGAGACACCAGCATGGAGTTCAGGACTCCACAACAGACGGGAGCATCGACTCCAGCAAGGCTAGCCTCGCCGGATGCTCCAGCGCAAGAGACGCCTACAACTCACTCACGGAGGGCTAAACCTAAAATTAATTATAGGTTATTTTTTTAGGAGTTGTTTTTTGTTTTTTTAAGGGGGGAATAGATGTTATATATGTGTGCGTGGGTGTGGCTGCGTCCCACCTCCCTTCCCTAAATATAGCAGTGTGAAACCAACTACCGCGTTTGATTGACGTACCGCTGCCTACATAACAGGAACTAACTAACTAACATTAATTCTCGTTCGTCCCACTGCGCGAGCGATAGATAGAGATACAAGTTGAAAATAATAACCACACATTTTATCGACTTCATTTAGCTGGGCGTCAAACAAAAATGAAACATAATACAAATCTACATATACTAATATTATAAAGCTGAAGAGTTTGTTTGTTTGTTTGAACGCGCTAATCTCAGGAACTACTGGTGCGAATTGAAAAATCTTTTTGTGTTGAATAGACCATTTATCGAGGAAGGCTTTAGGCTATATAACATCACGCTGTAACTCATAGGAGCGAAGAAACAATAGAAAATGTGGAAAAAACGGGGGAAATTATTCATCTTTGAGGGCTTCCGTTGCGTGCGCTGCGAAAACGGTTCAAGATATCAAAAAAATGTGTATGAAAGAATTATTTCTCTTAAAATGGTCTAACACAATGTCCGCAACAGTATATGTCTATCTTTTAAGATTAACTCAATAGAAATAAAAATGGTTTTATGGTAATAACTATTCCACGCGGACGAAGTCGCGCGCACCAGCTAGTAAACAATAAAATACTTACCAATACAAAGCAAAAAGCCATGCTCAAAAACGAGTACCAAGTAGCGATAGCGTGCCTGCTCTACTTCGATGATTGAAAATATAAGTAGCATCACTATCACAGCGGCAGCTCTGAACATGATCTCGAAACGAGTGAATAGTAGCCATTGCCACAGCAAGCCTTCTCTGTCCTGGAAACAAATAATAAATAACATTAACTGGCCTGTTAGCTTAGTTGGTAGTGGCTCTGCCTTCTAATCTAGAGGTCGCGGGTTCGATTCCCGCATGACACAAGTATATATGTACTTTAAAAATGTATAATTACTTGTGTTGAGTCTGGTCGTTTGTATGTATAATAAGTATGTATTTACAAAAGAAAAGTATACTTATAAGTATTATATCCGTTATCTAGTACCCACGACACAAGCGTTTGCTTAGTGTGGGGCTAGATGGCGCTGTGTGCAATGTCCCGGAATATTTATTATTATTATTATTAACCAAACAAGCAGAAAGTCCGCAGGTAGGTAGGTACGTTTTATGGTGGAAGTGCCGAAGTGTCGAACACAGCGCTTTGCCTCTACGTTTATTGTACGTACGGCAAAGCTTTGAAACACTTTACCAGAAGCTGTGTTTCCTGCGAACTACAATCCAGGGGTTTTCAAATTTAGAGTTAATAGGTATCTTCAAGGTAAGCGTGTTACACCCTAGGCTGCAGCAATGCTTAACATCAGGCATGCTGTAGTCCAACGTAAACCTATCCCAAGTAAAAATAAAATAACAAATTAAAACGTAAGATACCAGGCGTGAAATTTTATGCGTTAGGTACCTCGTATCTTTATGGTTTTACTTGTAAGTACTTAGGGGGAACGTTGAAACCCTGCGCTAAGTTCCAATATATCTCTTGGATCTAAAGCCTGGTATTTTAGGGCATCCGAAGGTCAGAGAGAGGATATGTTTTATTGTTAACCTATACTGTCCCACTCCTGGGCATAGGTATCCCCCAACTCCCTCTAGGGTCCCGGTCGAAGGCCTCCTCACGCCAGGCACCCCGAAACCGGTCGAGATCCTGACCAACCAGCGGGTCAGGATAAATAATATACGTAATAAAAATATAATAAATAATATTTTTTTCTTGTAATCATAAGTGGACGTACTAAAACCACACCCTTAACGGTTATATACGTTAGTAACTAAAAACCCTGTATAAACTGAATAAGAAAGAATATTACCGTTATCAGTGCAAAGAGTAAAAGAATGCCAAAGAAGAACCCAAGCGCATGTATTATTTGGCTTAACATTGAGTAGACGGACATAAATGTATTTGCTTTATCATCATTCTGTACAGTCATCTGCGAACCAATTCCCAACTGAAAAAAGGAAATAAATTCGAATAAGAGTAGCCAACTCTGGTGTTGAAAGTTTTTAAGCTCCGGTAGCTAAAATACTAGTGTACTATAGCAAACAGCCGGGACCTACAATTTAATGTATCATCATCATGTCAGCCCGTGTTCACCCACTGCTGAATATAGGCCTCCTCTTCAACGTGCCACATGGCACGGTCTCCACCCTATCTAATCCATTCAACGTAATATTAAACACTAGCTGGTGCGCGCGACTTCGTCCGCGTGTAATAGTTATTACCATAAAAACGGTTCTAGTGAGTTAACCTTAAAAGATAGACATATACTGTTGCGAACATTTTGTTAGATTATTTCAAGAGGAATAATTCTTTCATACACATTTTTTTGATATTTTGAACCGTTTTCGCAGCGCACGCAACGGAAGCCCTGAAAGATGAATAATTTTCCCCGTTTTTTCCCACATTTTCCATAGTTTCTTCGCTCCTATTAGTTGCAGCGTTATGTTATATGGCCTAAAGCCTTCCTCGATAAATGGTCTATTCAACACAAAAATATTTTTTCAATTCGCACCAGTAGTTCCTGAGATTAGCGCGTTCAAACAAACAAACAAACTCTTCAGCTTTATAATATTAGTATAGATAACATCCATTTAACGAATAGTTTACATTGTTTCGTACAGTTACTAACTTACTGAGTATACAAACTGATCTGATACTGATCTTACTAACAATGTTAAGTATAGTACAAAGAACGGCTATCACATAGCAGCCAGTTTTCAGAGGCACACAAAAAACACATTTGTCTAGAACTGGTAACTCGTCGTAGCATCTTTTTACCCAGTCCATACATTTACCCATTTTCAAAGAATATTAAAGGGCAAATTAAAGGGCTTTTAGTTTGCAAATTATGTTTTGTGTGTGTTTATTTACATGACAACCTCAGAAAAAAGTACCAAGTGACAACCAAAGAATACTATGACCATTTAAAAAAAAAGTGATCTTAGATGATAGAACAAAGAAATAAGGATATTATAATCTTTAATCTGAGGATATATAGCTTTAGTCGTTTTTCTGAAGACCCCTTTACCCATAGAGTACCTTTACCCCAACTCAAAATTGTAGAAGATGTGGCAGCCCCTTTTTTAATACTTGTTCAAAGTTGTTAAAAGAACAAATATATATATGGAGTGGCGTGTAAATAGCCTGACTCCAGCGCGGGAATACCACAATGGGTGCAGTAAAAAATTAAGAAAAACAAAACAGACCGCTTAATTTATGCCCCTACGGTACTAACCTCTGAGCTGGCGCACAGCACACGGCAATGGTTTCCTGGCGTCCTTCTGGCGTGTAACGTGAAACCTGGACGGGGGTCCAGGTTCTACAGAGTCAACACTTCACAGATATAAGGCGGCACCAACTATATGTAATTCAGTACACACTGTACCATAAGGTCTTTCTGGTCACAAAATCTATTCTATTGTTCTTGTTTTAACTTGCGGTTCGCGGGTCACCGGGGTCACGATATAATCTTGACCTCACCGATGGAAGCGCCAAAGACGAATGCGGGGCCAATGGGAGACAAGGCGTAGCAGCTTTTTGAGACTACTGGCGCCATCTCTCGCTGGGCACGCGAACAAATGTACCAAACTCATTGATTTACACCAGTAGGTAGGCAATAAGCGGTCCATTTGAAAGGGGTGTAATTATTAAATTAAAATATAATGCGTAGAAAGTAATTACAATACATAGAACCTAAATAATGGATACAAGTCGCTCCACCATATTTGTTATACATGTTCTATAAACAAATAAATATTTATTCTTTTATCGAAATTAAAAGTATTCTATATAGTAAACTTTTGTTTCGCTGTAAATTATGCCAACACGTAATTATTTTTAACACGCAAAAATAATAACAAATTACTTCCATTTCTACACATTTTCGTACCTCCAAATTCAACCCAGAGACGAGAAAAATATTTATATAAAACCTTTCCCCAGGTAAAAATAAGGAATGTCTTCCATTTCTACACATTTTTATTCATAAGTCCATCCATAATCAACCCACAGACTGACTGACATAGTGATCTATCAACGCACAGCCCAAACCACTGGACGGATTGGGCTGATTTTTGGAATGAAGGTAGGATTTTTGGTAATGCCACTTTTAAAGGGGTGAACTAGGGGATGCAAGTTTTACTTTTTAATGCGAGCGAAGGAGCGAGCACCCACTAGTATTTATATAAAATCTTCTTTCCCCAGGTGTGTGGTCAGAGCTCCTCCTCTCGTTCTCTATGAAGGCGAACCTGCTACAGATCCTGGAGCAGTCAGTCGGCGCGGACACCGTGCCGTGCGTGCATGGCCTGCGCTCGCTGTCCATGCTGTGGGTCATATTCGGACACACCTGCATTGTGGTCTTCAAGGTAAGAAACCAACACCTGTAAACATAATCTCCTAATTTCGTCGAGTTAACTTAAAATCACGTTAATAAATTGGAATTTAGTACCTCTCGAGGAAGCTGCCTCTAAGTTCCAGGGGTAAAGGTGGATCAGGTGCTATTTTGAGTTTGACAGTCTACGCATAGAGTAAAAAAATTACTCAAGTGATGTGAAAGATGACATCATTTTCCACATACCTACAATATAATGAGGGTTTCGGTATATAATATCGAAACTTTTCCCCGCATTCTATTGTATATTTGTTCCTAACAATATATATCCTATCCATATTATTTAATTGAGGGTAGTACGTAGATGAACAATGATACAACCATAAATAAATGTACATAGAAACAACACAAAAGAATAATAATAATATGGAACCCATATTTATTTATTTACAGACACAAAAACAACTTACAAACTAAAACTTATAATAAAATACAAACTTGACCTTATATATGATTTTTTTAAAATTTATAAGTCTTACTATTGTGTACAACCTTCTTTACAACATAATGTTATACTCTGGGCACTGACCTCCATTGCGTACTTGTACTGATGGAGATCAATGACTCTGGGTGATGAATAAGACAATCAGCCTATTACGTCAAATAACAGCATTATTTGTTCGTCCCTCAGTACGCAGACAACACAGCGCTGCGCGCCATCCTGGAGAAGAGCTTCTGGTTCCAGCTCATCATCAGCGCCGTCTACTCCGTCGACACCTTCTTCTGCCTCGGGTCTGTATACAACTTTATTATACGGTTTTTTTAAAGGACTTTATTCCTGAACATCTGTTAAATGTTTGTAGTTTTCTAAAATACTTCATTACTGAACATCTGTTAAATGAGGAAGACATTCATAATTCAAGAGTATTTTTTATCTTTAAAAAACATTTTTTTTATTATTAATTGGCGCTTCCCTTTTTATCCCATTTTATTTTATTTTATTTTTTTCATAGTGGAATCTGGAATTCATATATGAAAACCATACAGTCGAATTTTTTTTAAAATATTGATTGTTGTGAAGCCATACATTTAAGTTTCAGGGACTAAAATAATGAATGAATGAATGAATGAATGAATGAATGAATGAATGAATGTATTTATTGTCCGAAAACTAGGTATAGTACAGATCTTAAATAATATTTTACATTTAGCACGCTAGTTTAGTCTATTTAATGTAGGCCCTTTGAAAGCCTTTTTGTAAAATCATCACAAAGTTTGCTACGATTATACAAACTCACTTTTTATTTGTCATCTGGATACGGATTTCCGCAAAGTAACTTCTGATTTAATATCTCATTAACTTTATTTTTTGATCTTTTTTTACTTTATACCGTTAAATAAGTTTTACTATCCTACACCATGTTCCAGGGGTCTGCTAGTCTCGTTCCTGTACTTCCGCACCAACGCGAAGGGCAAGCTGGAGCTGCTGACGAAGGGCCGCAGCAGGTTCTCAGCTGGACTGCTGCAGTTCCTCGGACTCATCGGATACCGGTTCGCAAGGTACAGTATAAAGTTTTTGACACGTCCTATAGAACTATCTCCTTTAATCATCGATTAATAAACATAACATTAAAAGGGTAATAGTATTCTTTGCATAACATAAAAAGCGTTTATTTCAACATTCATAAGAGTTTAATGGAAGGTGCTCTCATAGACAAGAAGCTCTGGGGGGTCACGAAGCACAGTAATGAGATTCGTATTAATTGTCACATTCTGGGAATCAAATAGTCTTCTTCTGATTGATGCTCGAAGTCTATTACTAAAGTTCCTTAGAATTCAGAGACTTTAACAGTAACATTATTATGAACAGATGTCTCAGACTTTCTAGTATAAGGATACTAGAAAGTCTCTAGTATCCTTTACCTAGAATCTAATAGTGTCCTATTCTATGAGTACAATTTAGCAGATTGAAGGTTTCAGTACTCTTTTAGATTAGTGTAGCAATCATTAAAGCTCTGTCATAACTCCAAGGACAATTGGAAACCCTTGAAACTTCTATACAAACATACTGTTTTCTTCCAGATTAACAGCTCCCTACCTGTTCATGCTCGGAGTGGTAGAAGTGACCATGAAGTGGTTCGCACACAACGCGGTGTTCGAGCCGCCGGCGATGGACCACGAGACCTGTCCGCAGTACTGGTGGAGGAACCTGCTCTATATCAACACGCTCTTCCCCGTCGACCAGATGGTAGGCATTTATAAGCGAGTGAATGCCAGTTTTGGTCCGGTTTCTTCGTTTTCTGGCTATAATTAACTAAATAAAAATAAATAAATGTCATTTATTTCAGACCTTTAGACTATACACATTTCAAAACATCAACATTAACTTAAAATACAACACTTAAAAATCTTAAAAAAAGCAAGATTTTGCTTTGGAAGTGGTGTAGAATACTAAAAGTGACAAAATTTTATCCTGTAGCAAACGTAACAATGTTTACAAACCTCTGATTCAAATTTATCATCAGTTCTCTCTTGAGTCGTATTTCCTCATGACTGAGGGCCGTGACTCCCCCGGAGAATTATTTCATTAGGGGAGTTTTTTTGGGCAGATACATCTTGGTGTGCGCCCAGGTCTTTCCACGGATCATCAGTTATACGAGTATATAATCTCCATGTGGGTTCATAAACTAAGTGCCTCACATGAAATAACTGTATGTACAGTGGTACATTTACTAACACGCGTACAATGTCGCTGAAAACAACTCGTACCTTATATTAATTGTATTCTTGTTACAGTGCATGTTATGGAGTTGGTACCTCTCAGACGACACCCAGTTCTACGCAGTCAGCGCCATCTTACTTATTCTTTCAACCAGGTAATTTTATTTCCCCTATTGAAAATCGTTCTCATTCTCTCATTGTTCTTACGGCAAAAACCCTACAATGGAATTTATTTATTTTCAAAATATGCGTTTGACAACAAATTGCTTGATATAAAATTCTACCGTACCGCCTACTCATAGCAAACAAAGAAAATTAGGAACTATATAATGTGATATGAAATGAAAAAAATCTCTTATGGCGCTGTGTGATATACAGAAATAATTATTGAAATAATAAAAACGGGTAACAATAAATTTCGTAAAACTTCTAGCCTTGTGCTAGTCGTGAGACTGTGTTACAAGGCCAGAGTCTTCTCCCAGTTGTGAGACTTATATCATATTATATGTCCTGAAATATTTATTAATTTTTATTTATTTTTTATTCTTCGCTTTGGGACCACTTTAATTAGGCTCCAAAAGCTTTTCTATCTCGTTTATTCAACTTATTAATTAATTTTATATTTTAAAACACACATTTTCAATCCATCCCAGCCACTTCAAAACCTCAGCAATCCTGACGGGCATCCTATTCGTCTCCTCGCTCCTCACTACTGGCTACGTCTCCTGGAGTAACGACCATGTGCCGAACAGCGACGATCCCTTCACTCAGTTCGACAAGATCTACGACAAGCCTTGGACCAGACTTGGGCCTTACATGGTCGGAATGTTCGTCGGATGGATCCTGTTTAAGACCAACCTGAATATTAGGATGGGCAGGGTAAGTACTTGATCTGAAACAACTCAATGCTACCAGGAGATGGTGCAGAACCGAGAGGAGTGGCGTCTCTTTGTGTCGAAGGCCAGGATCCACTTTGGGTCGCAGCGCCTCATTAGTAAGTAAGTAAGGGTAAGTATTTAGAGTTTCAGTAAGAAATGCAAGTGATTCAAGAGATAAAGTTATATCATGCAAGGGAGATCACACCAGAATCAAGAACCGAATCTATACCTACATACCTACATATATTAATAAAACTGAAGAGGTTCAAAAATCTGAACATAGAAGATATGATTGTTTGGGTATACTTTAATCCATAACTGAACACGTTTAATTAATAAGCATGCATAAAATGTCATGCTGAAATTTTTAGTTTTGTCATTAGCTTTTTAAGTAACATATAGTGGCGGCGATGGACTGACTCCCATTGCGTGCAATAGTCATTCAAAAAGTTTACAAACTCCTTGAAGTAGTGGAAATCAACTTCGCATTTCCTTTTGCACCAGGCTATCACCTATATACTATGTTAAATTCAAATTCAAATTCAAATTCAAATTCATTTATTGGTCTGCGAAACATAACATAAAAGGTCTTACAATTATTTAAGAGCGCCACATTTCAGCCATCGGCATGCAAAACCATTAATCTAAGTACTTACAATTAATCTAAGTATTTTCGTTACATATATCATCGTCATTAAAGAATTCGTCAAGAGTATAATAAGCCTTTGCTTGCAGTAAACATTTCAGTTTATACTTGAAGACTTGTAATGATAATACGTCAGTTATACATTTTGGCAAGTGATTGTAGACTTTTGGGGCCATATTTAAAACACAATTTTTAAACATAGTTGATTTACAAGCAGGTTGAATCAACCTATATTTCCGGCGATCACTCTTAAGATTTCCATATAAATAGATATTATTACGTACAAACATCGCACATTCAAAGATGTAAACACAAGTCAATGTTAAGATTTTTAAACTTATAAAATAAGGCCTACAACTTTGCATTTTGCGCAGACCACAGATCGCACGCACACACTTTTTTTGAGCAATAAATACTGATGAGATGTTTGTTGCATTACCCCAAAACAAAATACCGTATCGGAGCAATGATGAGACATTCCCATGATAAGCCGTAATAACTGTTTCTCTGCCTACGGTTTTTGAAAGCATGTACAATGCGTAGGAGTTTTGAGACAACTTAGTTGTAAGATCTTTTATATGTGATTGCCATTTTAAATTGCAGTCTATATGAATACCTAGAAACTTTGTTGTCTCTATATTTGATATAATCCGTCCTGAATAATTAATGTTAAGGTCATGTAATTTATTTATTCTATTTCTAAATGTCATTATGTTTGTCTTATCAAGATTAATTTTTAATTTGTTTTAAGATTCTTCAAAAATGTAGGTACGAACTTCCCATCATATTGAAGTTTTGGAGGTTACTCTACATATCTAGATTTTTGTGCACCAGGTGCATTATCTTGGTTTATTTTTTTATCTATTTATTTATAGGTTTACGTTTCACTACAGCCTGCATGATGTTAAGCATTGCTGCAGCCTAGGGTGTAACACGATTACCTATTAACTCTAGATTTATCTAATAAACATTTCCTCATTACAGATATGGGCGTGGGTAGGCTGGGCAGTCTGTTCCGGTACGCTTCTATTCCTCATCTTCGGCCTCTACAACACTGAGCTGGGAGTAGCCTCAGCTGCGATATACAGTGCCCTGTCTCACTCTCTGTGGGCCGCGTGTGTTGGCTGGGTCATTGTGGCTTGCTCGACTGGACACGGTGGTGAGTATATTGCAAGCTATATATATTAATACGCTAAATAAACTAACGTCTGACTACTCCGATTGTCTAATGTTAACGCTTTGACTGCTCATAGCGCGTCTTTGCATTTTCGGAGAATTAACGACATGCCTGGAACGCAAGAATGCGTTTTCCATACGCTTCGTAAATTGAAATTCAAAAAGGGGGCATGTATAAATAGTCATACAAAATAAGAAGGCAGCGAATGCGTTAAGCATTGTTACAAGTCTAAAATCCAGCTGGCTCACATAATCAACCTTATTTTCAGTTTAAAGATCGAATTTGAAAAAGAAAAGCTTTCTCGCGGGGGTAATTGTAGCAAGTTGCAGATGATTTAAACAATATTGGTTCAGAACTTGACACCTCTTTTAATGATTGAATAGGCCGTTATGTGTGTACTCTTACTGCTACTATTTGTTTCATGCTACGATGACTTTCTTTACATTTATTTTTATGATTTGCTTATTTTAAAATCTCTGTTGTATGTAAATGTCGCGCGTGAGGTTACCTGTCAGTTTTATTGGAAAACCAGCGCTGACACAAGCTGAGTTACGGCTAGCTTGAGACAGAAATCTTAGTGTCTTTCTATATTATGTTTTGTTAATGAACTCGTACTTAAGTTATTTCCCATTGCAAATACTATTCTATTCTATTCTCTTTCCAGGCTGGGTAACACATATTCTCTCGGCGCCAGTGCTGTACCCGTTCTCCCGCGTGACGTACTGCGCGTACCTGGTGCACCCCGTGGTGCTGCGCTACGTCGCCATGCACCTAACGCACCCCATACACCTGGGGGAGCTGCTTGTGGTGGGTATTTTCACTGAAGTCATATCAGCATCAGAAACAATTTCAAGTGGCTGTATGTTATATGTTTGTTACTTTCCGTGTAAAAATACACGGAATAGGCCAACGTTTGACTACAGCCTGCCTGATGTTAAGCCATACTGTAGTCTAAGATGTTGCACGTTTGCCTAGGAGAAACCTATTTACTCTGGAATTGAAGACCCCTGGGGTATAATTTTGTGGAAAAAGAGCTCTAGTGGGTGCTCGCGGCTTCGCTCGCATTAAGAAGTAAAACTTGCATCCCCTATTTCACCCCTTGTGCCTACGTCATAACATCTACCTGCATGCCAAATTTTAGCCCGATCCGTCCAGTGGTTTGGGCTGTGCGTTGATAGATCACTATGTGTGTCAGTCAGTCAGTCACCTTTGAGTATTATATATTGGATTTCTTCTAAGTGACAATTTAATATGATCGATTGGAGTGAAATTTTGCTGATTTGTATGTAAAAATGTACCTCAGGGCGCTATCTTGGTCCCTTTCTGTTTTTTATGTATACCAATGACCTCCACATACACTGTTTCTTGTAGATGTGATTAGAACATTTGACTTCAATTGTTTTAACCTTTGTTTTATATACTTGTGATTTGAACAGTTGATTTGACTGGTAGAAAAAGCGTGACTTAATTGATGTTGATGAAGATATTATCTGACTCACGCTAGAGAAAACATTTTTGAACTATATTTTAATAAATAAATCCTTACCTTCACAGTTCGTGCTGTTCCTGGGCCTGGCTGTGATCTCGTTCTTCATAGCGCTGGTGATATCAGTGGCATTCGAAGCACCCATCGTCACAATGTTGAAGATACTCTCACCGCAACGGAAACCACACCGACTATGAGATTCATTAATGAGATGCTTTATATACTAACTTTAATTTACTGTGAGTCGCGAACTATGAGTTTTTTATACTTTGTTTAAGATGTAAACAAGAAAAAATGTTTTCGACAAGAGAGTTCTTGGTAATAAGCAAAGGTCGACGCGGTCAGTCCTTAGATGTGTGAACGTGGGTCGGTTGACACGTTAAATTTTAGATCTTGGTTGTTTGTCTCGTACGGCAGTCGTTAAGACATGTCAGAGGCCCTTATGGCGCCTTGATAAACTCTTGACACCAAAGTTGGCCACTCTCATTCGATAAGACGACCTATTGTTTTAAAATTGAGCCAAATTAATGCATCGATTTTCAAATCAATTCAACTGTAATATTCAGTAATTATTTTGCTCCTTTTAGTTAGGTACATTAGTTTTCCCCACTTCAAATTACTTACATAAATCATTTTCTTGTACTTATACCTTTCTGTAAGAACTTGGAAACGTTTATTGCTGTAGGTATAAATCTATATATGAATTGCGTTTGATACTCAATTGTATTGGCTCAAATATTTCTATATTATATCGCTATCTCATAAATAGGATTCCATACATTATTTAGGCAAAAAGCCGAAGTGTATTTATGTCTATTTGGAAATATTCTCATTTGTTTCATACGTTTCAATCAATCATTTCCTTCATTATTTAAATTATTTTCATTTGTGATAGTTACCTGTGCATGAAATGGCAAAAAATGTGCAATTTGCTATATTTGTGAGTATAGCCGATAAAAATAGCCAATTAAAGCGCCACAAAATAGTGTCATTGATCAAATGATATCATTTTAGATTGCGTTGATTGGAGAATTCTATTCCCAACTATACAATTTCGTGGTGAAAATTGCATAACGCCATTATGACGTATAAAAAGTACAATTTAAATGTACAACCATTAATTATTAATTAAAATAAATTAATGTAAGTTTATATTATGCTATTAGAGATTTACAAAGATTTGATATAAGTTTTAGGGTACCATTGTTTGAAAATATTGACTGAAGAATAATTGCTTTCAAATGTTTATCTTTTTCTTTAATTTGCTTGCTTAGTAAAGCCAAAGTAAAAAATCATGATTTTTTTCGTAATGAAATATAAATTTAAAGTTAAATGTGATAATTAAGTACCACTAGATTTATATTTTTTGCTGTGCTTTCAATAAGTTCAATAATATTGTAGTTTGTTAAGCAAGTTTTGGGATACAGATTGACTTTATGCTGACCGTTGGTACTAACAGCAAGATTGTAGTAATGATTGCTTACCATCAGGCGAATTATGACCAAGTGCAAACCCATTCTTTGTAAAAAAAAATAGCTTGAAGTTTTCGTCAGCGTCAATAACTTTAGGGTTGTCAGCGCTGTCGGTAAGCATTTGGTCAGCGTAACTCTAAGAATAGCGTTATAAATGTGCACAATTAATATTTTATATTCTCAACATGACAAAACAATAGCATGTACGCGAATAGTTAATTAAAACTTGATATATAATTGTACAATAGTAGAAAGTGGAATTGAAACATGGCGTTAAATAAAATTGGCTCAACATAATTAACATAAAAGCTTATTTATTTACTGTGATTGCTATATATGTATTGATACCACAAAAATATATTTAATGTCGGAATCGTAATCGGATTTTAAATAATAAAACTTTTGATTGCTAATATTTTAATTATATACTCTTACATAACATTCTAAGGTCACAAAATTACTCTACCCTGAGCTTCATTAGTTATATTGTAAATAAGCTGTATATACTTAGGTATAAATATCGAAATAATTGTAAGTTTTTACTGATTATTATAATAAAGATTTTTTATAATATTTGGTTTTTATTTTATGTACACACAGATTCTTACAGCATATTTGCGTAAAATTTGACTAAGTTCGTTCGACTAGGAAACAGGTATACTCGTAAAATGCAGTCATGTTCGAAAAATACCTAAAGTAAAGACTAATTTTATAATTTCTATAAATTGTAAATAAAAATAATAGAAACGTGGTGTAAAGAACTAAGTGTAAATTATAAATAATTTCAAAACCCTGCACAGAAAGACTAGATCAAGTTGACGAGTGTGAAAATTTCGCAAAAACCGAGGCATCGGTAAATCGGCAAACATTATTTTCATACATTTGAGTATTGCAATCAGCAATTCGTAAACGTAGAATAAGCTATGATGTATTCAATCAAATCTACGAATATTATGATAGAAGTTAACTAGTGGGCGCCCGCGGCTTTAATCACATTATTTCAGGTTAAAAAGTAGGCTATGACACTCCTAAGACCTCATATTACCTACATACCAAAAATCATGATGATCCGTTCAGCCGCCAGCCGTTTTTGCGTGATGAACGTTTAAATAAATTAATATAATAATGAATAAATTTCTAGAAATCTTTGGAACGTGTTCTGCTAACAATTCGAAGTATCTCCATGCTTTTTTTTTAAATAGGTATCTTCAATGTTTAGACTTTCGACCCCCTTCAGCTTCATTATATGTTTACATAGAAGTAGTCATTTGTTTAGGAGTATCCGTACAAACGTTAACATTGTAGTTTTCTATGAATGTATAACAATTGCTTTAAACCAAAACAAACTTATTTTAAGCAGCTACGTCAGAAAGCCTTCGCAACAGTCCGCAGCACGGCAGCTCTACCAGCAGACACAGCACCGTGGCAGCTAGCAATGTGGTCGCTATAGTGCCCGCCCAGTATATCCACTGAAACAATGTGATGTAGTTATTAGTTGTGTAATCATTATTTTGCTTGTTTTGGCTAATATCGGTACTACTAGTGCCATCTATTGGCAATGTACAGAAGTATTATGGTGTCGGTAGTTGTGTATGTTGTGTGTATAGAAATGCGAGTGCGTTTCACATTTGAGATGGCAGTCCAACCGCGTCGATGGCCGGTTGTGCGCTATAAATAATTCCTGATTTTTTCAATCCAAAGGACTAGTAGTGTTGTGCGCGACATATACTCGTATGTGACCCGCGCCCGTATTCCGCACGTCATAAACTATAGTTTCGTGTGTTTCATTCCGATCACCAACAAGTTGCTTATTCATTTATTGTTTCAAGTAAATGACAACACAGAACGAACGAATGAAAGTGATTATTTTGTTGGGTATTTTACCACCAGGCAACCTGAAACGACACATGTGCCACCATGTAGGTACAAGACACTGTGGTACCTACTCAGCGGAACATGCTTGTTCTAAAATAACACTGGATCTCAAACGAGGCAACCCGAGTGCAATCTTAGGTGTTTGGCTGTTTGGGGAGTCCGTGTCTACACAAGGAAGTGGAGATTAGGGGTTAGTTCCGCTCTAATTCAAAATTCATTTATTCAGAATAAGTGTAACAATAATTCTTAATTACTACCTAACATACTGGGTGAGGGCACACCCGTGCTATGTTAGCTAGTCCCTTCCAGTGATCTTGCTTACATTAATACAGTTAGGAACAAGTAAAAATAAATTTCTACCCCTACTTTGAAGCAATGACGCTATTTGAGGGAAATAAGCTATGGTGGATAATACGGAGGAAGCGGCGCGCGCGGCGCAAGGCTACTTAAATCATGATGAATGGCGTAATGTCGAACTATGAATGGCGAAAGCCACGAGATGTGTAACGAAGGTGACTGGCTGTTTGGTTATATTTGAGGGTTTACTCATAAACTGTTTAGTTACTATCTGGTTGATGGTGGGGCTTACTAAGCGAGAGTATTATGTTAGTAGCTAATATATAGTATACTCACCACGCAGGCTAAATGCGAGCAGAGTGCTGCATCAGGTGCCAGCAGCAGGAATCTTGCTGCCGTATAATGCAGCAGTATAACACTCCCGCACAGACGACCCAGCGCCGCGCCTGAGCCTCCCCATATGTTGCGCCAGCGATCTGGACATAAAACATATGTGTTAATTTTATCGACGTCAATACATATATGAAGGTTCTCAATTTACGCAAAATTAAGGAAGGACGTAGAGCCTGCCAGTCACAGACACTGATAACAAACACGGCTGGTGTCAACACAGCCGTTTATGGACACACGGTATTGTGACACACCGACCACTATATATACTGTTATATTGTATGTAGTGACTTGCTTCTATTATTATCTATTAAGTCGGTTAAAAAGTACCTGAGCTGTGTGTACAAGCAGCGAGCAGTGGCCATAATAACGCACACGGCCAGGCGAGTCGCGCGGCGGCAGCTAGCCAGGGTGGCTGGGCCCGGCTCGCCGCGCCGCCTCCCGCCAGCAGGGCTAGCGAGGCACCCCACAGCACGCAGGATAGGAGCTAGAAAATATAAGAACACGAATAATTTCATATCTATAGGTATAAAAGAAAGTGGTGTTAGTTACACCATTTATTATTTTAAGGGATTAGCTGAAAATTTGTGGGGAGGTAGCTTAGAACCAGGAGACGGACATAGGATACTTAATGACCCCGTTTCTTTTAAATTGAATTGAATAATATACAAAATCGGTAATAAACTGGGTCAGCTAGTAGTTTACTAAAATTCACGTAAGGCATTGTTATAACTAGGTAGTTTTAACACCTTTACTGTTAAAAATATGACGATAAATCACTTTGTAGCCATAGTATCCAGACCAGAGCGCCTAGGTCCTTCATCAGGAGGACGAGTCAGCACGCACATCCCGGTTGACTGTCCAGTGACTGGACGAGGCGGCTTGTCAACGTAAGTACAGGGCGGTGTTAAAACCAGTAACAGACAATTTCATTCCTCTATTGCTTGAAACAACACGAACTAGCGAAACTTCCACTTGTTTTGAGCGAGTATATATGTATATGTCTTTTATGTCTTAAGCGAGAGTGGCTCAGCAGTTCCAGTGTCTGCTTTTCATCCAGGCGTACTCTGGATCGATTCCGGCCCTACACCAACGACTTCAATTTTCAAGTTAAGTGTGGATTTGCACTCGCTTAGCGGTGAAGGAAAACATCGCGAGGAAACCGACATGTTTGAGGACTACAATATCCAAGGATATGTGTATTTCGTGGAAGAACTTGGGCGCCCACCACGACGTATCTGCCCAAGAAAACTCCCCTAACGGATTAATTCTGCGGGGAGTCACGACCCTCAGTCATGAGGTAATAAGACTCAAGAGGTTACTCAAAATAACACGAACTAGCGAAACATCCACTTGTTTTGAGTGTACTGATATGTCTTTTAACTTGCCTTAGTAAGCTGCAGGCGGCCCCTCATCTCGTGTGTGAGCCAGCCAGTCAGCAGGCCTGCGAAGTAGGGCAGCACGCGCGCCCAGCTCCGCGATATAATTGATGCATACGCTGAGTATGTGTCTTCATAACTAAAAGGAATTAAACAATGTAATGAGAGGAGGTTCCTTAAAAACGCTTATAATTAAATTTCAGTTTCGTTTCGGATTATAACAAGATTTAGTACACTAAATTTTAAATTAAATGAGACCTTTTTCGATG